>JADHYT010000039.1:0-31182 GCA_027604725.1 Entophlyctis luteolus | reverse complement strand
AGACCCTGCCGTCGGTCCCTCCCCCCGCCGCCCCGGCCCGTCCCCCCCCACGCCCCCCTGCGGGTTCTGCGGCCCGGGGGGTGGGTGGGTGCGTGCGTGCGTTTGCGTGTGCGTGTGTTTGGGTGTGTGTGTGCCTGGCGTCCTTGCCCGGGTGACTCACCTTGGCTGGCCCAAAGCCAAAATGGACGCCAACGAGTTTCGCAGGCGCGGGCATGAGGCCGTCGAGCGAATCGCCCGCTACTATGAAGATCTTTCTGCGCAAGGTCTTTCCCCGCCAGCCCTACGCGCGCCCGACGATCAGCCTGTCATCCCCGTACTTTCTCAAGTGAAGCCAGGGTATCTGGCCCCCCACCTTCCCCCACATGCTCCGGAATCCCCTGAGCCATGGGACTCCATTCAGAATGATCTTGAAACATTCATCTTCCCTGGAATTACGTCCTGGCAGCATCCTCAATTCCATGCATTCTTTCCTGCAAACTCTTCCTTTCCGGGAATCCTTGGTGAAATGTATTCCGCCATGTTTAGCAGTATTGGTTTCAACTGGCAAACCTCTCCTGCATACACGGAGTTAGAGCAGATCGTCTGCAACTGGGTTGCAAAGGCAATTGGTTTGGACGATGCCTTCCTCTGGAGCAACGACGGAGAAGGTGGCGGTGTCATACAAGGATCCGCGAGCGAATCGATTGCGGTTGCCATAATTGCCGCGCGTCAAAGAATGATCGATTCGCTGCGAAAGGATGAAACTGATGATGCAGCGATGGATGTGGCCAGCCGTTTGGTTGCCTATGGGTCCACGCAAACCCATTCTGCGACTTTGAAAGGCACTATGATTGCCGGTGTCCGTTTTCGAGCGTTGGAGGCCGATCCGGTAACTTTCGCTCTTAAGGGAGACACTCTTAAAGCGGCAATTGAAGAAGATTTGGCTCAAAATCTTATCCCGTTCTATGTAACGGGTACGATCGGGACAACTTCATCAGGTGCTGTGGATGATGTTTCGGGAATCGTGAAAGCCGCTGCAGCTCACAATTTGTGGGTCAACGTGGACGCTGCTTGGGCAGGCGCAGCTTTGATTTGTCCTGAATATCGAGAATTGCTGGCCGGCTGCGATCGCGTCGATTCATTCAGCTTCAATATGCACAAATGGCTCTTAACGAATTTCGATTGCTCACCAATGTGGTAAGGAGTTCTGAATTTTTCGCGAGTGCTAACCAGCTGATCAAGGGTGCGCAGTAAAAAACAACTGACAAAGGCACTCTCCGTAACACCAATCTATTTGCGCAATGCTGCATCTGAAAATGGACTCATCACTGATTACAGAGACTGGCAGCTTCCGTTGGGACGTAGATTTCGCGCTTTGAAAGCGTGGTTTGTTCTTCGAACATACGGATTACAAGGTGATTATATTCTGAATTTTCTATTTTCGTGGAGTTGCGATTTTTTTTCCATAGGCCTTCGATCGCACATTAGGAAGCACATTAGTCAATGTCAGAAGTTTGAAGCGTTTTTGGAAGCGCATTCTGATTTGTTCAGAATTGTAACCGCTCGCAGTCTGTCTTTGATAACGTTTGCAATAATTCCGCCTGAGTCGTGCACGATATCTGCGAATGAATTGACCAGTGCAGTTTTGGACGGAATCAATTCAACGGGCGAAATTTTTTTGTCACATACGATGCTGGGACAAAATTACGCTATACGTATGGCGATCGGCGGAGCGCTTACCACTGATGAGCATATAAAGTATGCTTGTTCATTGATACACCGCGTCACTCTTGAAGTGTTGGAGAAAATAAACAAATCAAGATGAAACGGTTTTATTCCATTTGTAAACACATCCGTTTACCCACGAAAACATCGAACAGCCCGCACCGCAATGAATGCTCTTAGCGAAGGCGGCGTGCCTCACTGAAATTTATAATTAGGGTACAGTCAGAAGGAAGCCAACACCGCACCGTTCAGATTCCAGAAGAGTCAGAACATCTCCCACACGGACCGGACCCTTAACGTTACGCACGATGGAACGAGCTTCATTCTTGAACTCAACGCGAATTTCGATGAACTCGACACGGACTTGGGTAACACCACCGCTGCGGAATAAACAGTCAGACAGATGGCAGACGGGATTATCAGATGGTCAATCTAACCGAGATCCAGTGCGGCCCAACACTTCGGTGACTTTAGCAAGCTTCGGGGCAGCGTTTTTTGCGGAGTCCTGAAGGATAGCATCAATGCATCTGTCAGTCACAGACGGCCGGGATAGATCCGGCGTGCATCAGGCATTGAGGAATGGGCTCGAGCGGAACGAATACAGCCAGATACGCAGGATGGGGATGCGGATGGGGTGGGGATGGGGGGATGGCGGGTTCCGATGGCGACGCACCATTTTGTTTTTGCAAGAAAAAGGAAGAATCGCACTTCGAGTTTGACCCCAACAACAGCTTGGACGATGGCCCCGCCGCCGCCGGCACCGCCGCACAACAGCGCCTCCGTGTCCTCCCACGCATCCAATCACCAGCATTCCGAGCTGCAGCGACAGCAGCAACAACAGCCGCCCCCGTCGGACAAACCAGGTACCAACGCGGGAAGGTCCAGAGCGAGGGCGAGAAGTAAGAGCACGAGCAGAAGCAGAAGCATGAGCAGCAGTGCAAGCTCTGGAAGCAGTTCCGGAAGTTACTCGAGCCGCAGTAGCAGGAGCAGCAGCGGGAGCAGGAGTGGAAGTTCCCGAACCGACAGTCGCAGCTCGTCGCGCTCGTCTCGGTCAGGCAGCAGAAGCTCATACTCCTCACGAAGGTATGTATAATTATAATCGTATTTTTATAGATATTTTTTATTATTTTGAGCCTTCTCTTCCACTACGCTCATGTTTTTATTATTATTTCCAGCGGCTCGTCCACGTCGCGCATGACGGATCCGCGAAGGAGAACATCGGCTGCGACGATGGCGACGAGAAGAGGGACGGAGCACGCCGCGTCAGGGGCACCGCCGACCCGTCGATTCCGCGGCGGTTCGTATTCGCGCTCGCGGTCTCCGCCTCCGTACTCGCGCCGGCCCGCGGCGGTAGGCGCACACCCGTACAGCCGTCGAGGCGCAGCATCCGGCTATGGTACAAGCAGCAGAGGCTACGCAACCGGGCCGGCGTACTCAAACCGGCACCGCGCGGGCTTCCGTTCCCGCTCACGCTCGCGTTCGCGTTCGCGCTCGCGTTCGCCGCCATTCCGCAGAGACCGTGACCGTTCGCATCCCGCCCCACCTCCCGTGCCGCCCCCGCCGCCGCGTCCCGACCGACTGACTATTTACCCACTGTCGCGTAACGTGACGGCTGCCCATCTTGCCGAAATTCTCTCCTTCTTCCTGCCCGTCTCCACTGGAGACTCAGACGGCACTTCGACTACTGCCGTTTCCGAACTTCCGTCTGCGACTTCTGTTGCTGCTGCAACCACAGTCGGCGCCGCAGTGGCCGCAGAAGAAAACGCGCCTGCTGCAGCGGATTCCAGAGGCGGGGCTGATGGGGCCCCATCATCTGGGTCGGCACCCATGGCGGATGTTGTTCAAGAGACCTCTCATGTTTCACTTCCTAGCGTGTCAAAGTCGGCAAAGTCCGGCAGCGTGGAATTTGGCCCTACTTCTCCAGTCAAGTCAATAATGTTAACTCACGATCCCAGCTCCACGCGCCAATCTGCAACAATTGAGTTCTCGAAAGTTGATTTTATTTCTGCCTGCCTTGAAGGGTTAAATGGTTCATGGATCGATGGAATGCAGGTTAAAGTGAATAAGTTGCCACCGGCGGTTTTGGGTTCTGGGGCACCGGTACATGATCGTAGTCGACGCCGCCGATCCCTGAATCATTATGGAGGTGGTGCTCGCGGAGGATATGACTCGTATCAGGGAATGGCTGGGCGTAGTGCCAGGGGAAGTTTTGAAAGGAATGCTGGTGCGCGACGCAGTCCGAATTATGGAAGAAGATGATTTTATTTGACTTCGTCCAAGCAACAAAACTTTCCACTTCGAACACAAAAAAAGGAAAAAAAATTCAGAACAAATCAAAACGAATCAAAACGCAGGCTTTTTCTTTCCGTCTTTCACATAATGCGCGAAGAGCATGTCCCAATCACCGATTGCATGCATGATCCTGTCTGAGCGCCTGAACCCGTCAATCTTATTGTCATCCATAAGACCAAGTCCATGGCGTCCATGGCGTTTGCTGTGGCTCTTTCGTGAAAACAAAGTAACGGAGAACTTGCCGGGTTTGAAACAATTCAGCACATCGGCAATAACTTCCTCATAGCTGTTGTGCTCAGATGCAGATCCGTTCAAAAACGCATCAGATTTAGCCCCGAAACCATCAAGCGACTCGCTTGAGGGAACTCGATGAAACTTCCGAACAGGGATGGTTGTCTCAAAAGAGGCATAGGAGCAAATATCCTCTGGAGTCACGTGAATAGTCCAGTAGTATTGACCAAAAAGTCCATTCAGAGAATAACCGCACGGATCGAACAAAAAGTCGTCCACAATCGACGTCGGGTAAACATCTTGAATGCCGGTCTCCGCCAAAAGTCGGCGTTCGGCGCGTCTTACTTCATCAAACCCATTGGGCTGTCTCGCCATAAAAACGGGATTGCGTGAATCTGGCTTTCCGTTCATAGATTCAGTTTCTTCCCGCTTACGTGCCTCTTCAGCCTCTTCCGGAGTTCGCCAGAACATCTTCGTCACGTTCGGGTCTAAATCCTGCATCATGATTTCGAGCGTGACTTCATCCTCCGGGACGACATTGTCATCGCTGGAATCATACCCTCCATTATATGTGTCACCTTCAGTGCCACCCGTAGAGGCGCTCCTGACAGACATTTCGTCACCATCCTCATTCAAAATCTTGACATGTGGCGTAGCAGTGTACAAACACCAGTGATCGCCGTTGACTTTGCCAACAACATAACCGCTGGTTTCGTAAGATGCATCCGGGAACAGTCCGTCCAAGTAAGCCACTTCATCACCCCATTTTCCGTGCGGGTAAATTTGCTTTTCCGGAAACAAAAACGCCTTCCTGCTGTAGAAGAGTGCGTCTACATCAAAGATTCCACAATAGTCCCGAGCGATTTCCATAATGCGAGGAATTGCATTGAGAAGTGTGGTCGTACCGCATGTCTTAAGAACCAGTTTGTTCGAGTAAACAAACATGCTGGATTCCGAAAGTAAGTACGCATCAGCATGAGCGTTGTGTAGCGTGGAAAGGACTTTGCATTTGACGATGTCCAACATTTCTTCCCAAACGGGTCTCGGAACAATTCGGAGACCGGATTTTTCGGGGAGAGCGGATCTTTCCGTTTCTTGACTTGCCGAACGGTGCTCGTTATCACTGCAGGAATCATCGGAATCTGCAGTGAGGCACGGAGAACATTGTTCTGAAAATGAAGAATGAACACTGTCATTCAATGAAGAGACTGGGGATGTTGGTCGGAGCGATTCCCCGTTCGGACCGTATTTGTAGTTAGGGTTTGGGCGAAACCAAATCTCCAGAAGCTTTTCAGGTCCTTCAAAGCCTGACAGAGTTAATTTTTCATCTGAGGATTGGGTGGAAGAATAAATGTGATGGTTGTAGGGATGGCAGCTGGAGAAAACTGTTGAGCTTAAGCAAATTTATAATACACCTCACATTTTAGGGAGGGCAGTTTGAACCATTGTGATACAGAAAAAGAGATACTTTGAAAACTGAGACAACAAGCGATGTTAGGGTGGTTTTGACCGCTTTACTTGGATGTACAGGGGCTCGGTGAAGGTGATATCAGCGCACTTGGGTTTTGTCAGAGAGGACCTACAAAGAGATGTCAGAGTTCTGGACAAGAGCACTTAAACTTCTTACAGAAGATCAACAGCAGATTGGTTAAAAGAGGAAGAAGAAGACGAGTCGGACTGGCTTTCAGATTGCTCAGAGCGCATATAAATGATCTGCAGACAAAATCAGCAAAAATGGCAGTTGCGGACATTATTAAACCTTTTCGATTGCGATGGAATCAGCAGATTAGCAGAGGAGACAGGGGAATGCGAACATTCACAAGTCTAGACAGGTGAAGAATCAATGAAATCGTATAGCAGACAGATCCAACGCACCTGGCGGGGTAACAAGAAGGGGCAGGAGACAACAGTAGGGATAGACAAAGGGCAGGCAACGCAAAAGCAGCAGGTGTGAGCAGGGGGCGGGAAGAAAGAGCCTTTTTCTTTTTCTTTTTTTTCTCGCCGCCACGCAGAATTGTCTTGTTTCTTTCTGTTTCCACGGTCCAGCCGGCCAGCGCGAAAATTTTATTTTCCGACAGTGCGCACTGGCCCAGCTCCTGCCAACGCGTCGCGGAAACCCCGCGCGTACTCCTTCGCCTGGCGCCGCTCTACGCCCTCGCTGCCCTGCAGCGCCTGTGTGAGCGCGATAGTCCGCGCCACCGTGTCCGCCTTGACCCACACTCGCCCGTTCATCCCCGCCGCCACTTCGAAGGCGCACAGTGTTCCCAACTGCTGCAGCACCGCGTTGTCAGGATCAAATAGTCTGAACAATTGCCTCGTTAGCACAAAAAACAAACTGAGAATCAGTCACCTCCGCGACAGCCCCAACGAGCACTTGAACATAAATCCACCTTTTATTTCCCCATAGCCGTCCGCCTTGTTCGTTGTGGGATTGATGCATTCCACCTCAGGTTCCATGTCTTTGTTCGCCAAAGAAACCCGCGCATAAATTAGATCACCCACCTGCGCAGTTTTAGGTTTAGAACACGGTTAAATTTATCGTGCGCTCACTTCTAAGTTGGGCCTGTTTCGTTTTGTCGCACCTTCAAAAGCTAAAACTCCAAGCGCAGCCGGATGCGCGCTCCCGACGTCGACTCGATAGTGCTCGGCGCCTCTCTGCGTTACAATCCCGATGACTGGCTCGTTCAGAACTGGGACATACTTGAGACAGAGATGTGTGAAAAAGCCAAAGAATCGCAACAAGAACCACTACTTACTCGTCGCTGGTTGCATTCCACCCATACTCGGGTTTCATTCGCGGAAGCGATTGTCTGCAGAAGTCCTCCTTTTGCAGCGGCAACGATTCCTCGTTCAGCGTCGTGATGCAGCCCTGGTCCGACAGTAACTTTTCGAGTCCCTTGAATTATGTCGGGAATTACATCGCCCGGAAGAACGACTTGGGTCTTCACGTCAACCTCCATCGAATGGAAGTTGCCTTACAAAACGAAATAAAAATTCAGTGGGACAAAAAGAAAGAAATGTCCCAAGATATTAGAAGATTTCCGCGCGGATCCACGAATATCAAGAATGAGAGCAACGATATATTCAAGTTTGGAGGATCCTTAGACTATGAGCAAGGAGGTTTAACATGTCAGCGATACAGTATTTTGCTGATTTTCAGCCAGCAAAAGCGCGATACGACAGGACACCAGTAGTTGATCTTGAAAAAAATATAGCGCAGAGAAAGAAGGAAAAAGAGGCAGCAAGATACCAACTAAGAAGGTGCAGTTGACTGAACTTCCATCAATAGCCTGACCCTTCTTTCGTTGGGTAGAGATTGGCTTTCCGAAATTGAACGCAGCAGATGGACCAAAATGGCCTATGATTACTGCAAGAAGGAACAGGATTGGATCAACAAGCACAACCAAACGAAAATGGGAAAGAACAGGTTTTAGCATGGCTAATGCATGATCGCATCTGATATATATTCCACAACAGTGTCAGTTACAATCCGATCAACCTTGACTACCATCAAAGCACCGAAGGAAAAAAACTTCGTGAAGAAGACGCCAAAGCTTTGGTTGGATTGGCATAAACTTGCACATGCTCTAACAATAGGACTTTACAGTACAGGACTTCAATGAGAGCAGCTCACTTGTACTTGAAAAACAACACATTTGATCCGTTGCGTTGTCAAGATATTCCGCGTCGCCTGGTTGTTGACCCTCCAATGGGTTCATCGAATTCAACGTCAAACACCGACCTCGACGTTCCAAAACGCTTGGCACTGCAAGCTTCGCAACGGGCGCATGCTGTGAAAATAAATGCAGTCAGTTGCGACCCGGAAAAGGTTCTCAGAATGGAGATGAAAAGGATTGCGAATAGCAACTTGACTGTGGCGGCAGCGGGCACATCTCGGCAGACGGCTCCAAGCGATGTTGGGCAAGATGCTGTTGTGGTAGAATTGGATGGGAACGGCAAATTCCAGCACAGTTGGACACGGCACTTTTGAGCAGTTTATTTAAAAAAGACTTAAACGACTATCGAGAAACTTTTGGCGTCCCAAAATTCGCAACAATCGCCATCCGAATCTGAGGTATCATCTCGCGCCGATAATTGGGCCTCTCGATTACATTCGGCGTTCTCACAAGCCTTGTCTGAATCTCGTTTTCCAAAATCAACCACGGTCAGTTCGTGCTGGTAGCCATCTCCTCGGCATGCGGCAAAAATTCTGCGGTGATCTGCCTGAATAGCTGCCACTGGACCACGATGTAAATTGTATGAACGCATCAGTGATCCCGTATCGATATTCCAAACTGCAAAGATGGGCAGCAAATGAGGACAACCACACAACAGCAGCTCACAAAACCTCTTATGTTCTCGTCCCAGCCTCCGCTTATCAGATATCCGTTCATTGAGCCAAGGCATTTCACCCAACCTTCGCTAGAGCTGAAAATAGCCTTTCGCTCACCAGTGGAAATATCCCATTCTACGATGGAATCAACAACAAACCACTCAACTTTTAAACCTCACTGCATATGGTTTTGTCAAGTGAGCCGGTGAAGACCGAATTCCCGATCGAATGAACACAAGTAACGGCATCAGAGTGACCTCTCAGGACAATAGTACACTGTCCAGAATTCATGTTCCATACCTAAACCAAACTCAGAAACGCGTTCTCCGTGAAAAAGGCCTACTCGTGCAGTTGTATCTACAGAACCAGATACAAATCGCTTTCCGCACGATAAAGCGTGTAGACAGTAGACGGACGCAGTGTGACCTCCCCACTCAGCACAAGAAGTCAAACGAAAGCTTCCAGCAGTTCCACTATTTTCATCCCGATTCTTCGCTCCTTTTTCTGTTTTGTCCATTTGTTAGTCGGTCACTGGGCGATACTCCAGCATGCCTTGCCTCGTTTTCCCAGAAGAAACTGCAGAGGGCGTCGCGAATATGTGCCTTCCGTGCAAGAGTTCGCCGCCAGCGCCGAAATGTTCCTCACGCTGTGCACAGAGCGCGACCTGGCTTTGACGAATGCCGAGAACTGGTGACCAAGCGACTTCTGGTGAAATGGCGGCGGCACGCGATTTTCTGTGAGACCTTGATTTGTCTTGACGTGAGAAATCTTTGTGCCATCTTCGTCGCTGCTGGTTGGACGCAACCAGTGCCCTCGAACGACATCGTCGAATCCCGAAGTCAGCAGCACGATTCCGGCGTCTGCTTGTTGGCTTCTTGCGCAGTCGCTCTCGTTGAAAAACTTTGCGCGATCAACAAGGACAATAGAAGATATTCCCTTCGCATGAATTTGGTCTTGCACGGCGAGCAATGTTCCAGTAAGCAAGTTCCACACTCGGAGACATCCAGCCGAGTCGCCAGACGCAGCGATCTGGCTTCCAAACGAAGATGATACTGTGTCGGGCTCAGAGAAGGTGGCACATATTATTGGAACGTGATGTTCCGGTTCCAAAAATTGCTGGCTCAGTGAATCCGCTGACGAGCCAAATGAATGTGTCGAAATGATTCCGAGTTTGTGCCGACGTGTACCAATTAAGACTTTCTCAGCATCGAAATGGAAGCTGCAAAGCAATCAGAAAATATCTGCATAACAAAGGTCAAACCAAGAAACAGAGTCTCTGATGTCAGCAACCCGGTAGTGATCGATGACGAAGTGTCCACCTTCCCAATTGCGACTGGCCACTGTCTGGCTGACCCACAGCTCTTTCCACAAGCAACTTGATCTCAATCGAGATTCAGCTGCAGATTCCGCGCGGTACTCTACCTCAGCCACAGCGTCGGGGCCTGCGGCAATACCCTGCGCTAGACAAATATTTGCCCAGACTTCTGCGCACGATCCGCATTCGCGTTGCCATTGAAGGTTTAGTTGCGAAACGCGAATCAAGTCAAACGGGCCAAGATATCGGAGGATCATTTCCAATCTCAACGGTCCACAAAGACCTGGGATCGCGTCTGATAACTGCGTATCTAACTGCGACAGAGCCTTGACGCACGTTGGCTTTTGCTGCTCAAATTCAACATCGGTCTCCCCACTGCCGGGCCCGAGAGTTTGCTCCGAGTCTTTGCACAATTGTCCGAAAAACGCGACATCAGACTGACTCTTCTTTATCGACAGGACGCTACGCCGGCTGGACAGTTTTCTGCTTGGCTTAATCAGCTACGGATGACGCGGTGCATTGTTCAATTTACCCACATCCTTGCCGTTAGGTTGGACATGGTGTTTTCCCAAGCCTGTTTCAGCCCGTCGAACAGGGGGTTGTGATCGAAGCTTTCCTCACGAAGGAAACTCGTCGATCCGATTTCCGTGGGCTCAACGCTGTTCACATTTGTTTCCATTTTTCTTGAACGACAATTCAAAGCAAAATCGATGCAAAGAATGAAATGCAGAAAACTCCTTCTAAAGCCCAATCGACATCAACACTATTTTCTTCTTCTTTTGCTTGCCTTGCTGCTGTTGCTGCGCTTGTTGCTGTTGTTCAGATTGGCTATCATTGCCAAACCCTCCTCGCCATGTGTCGCTTCCCTTCTTTACAAACGGAGGTACAGGAGATGGTCGTGAGGGTAAACCAGGAAACTCCGAACGTAATGATGAACTGCTAGAAACGACTACGGCTTCTCGAGCCAATCCACTTTTTGCAGGTTGGCTCTGTACATTGTCGCTTCCCCACATTGTGGCAGCTTCAGCGTGATCTGCAGACAGGTCTGGCGAAGAATGTGCGACTGACTCGCTCGAAGAGTCTATTGGAATATTGTCAGGCTCAACGCTACTACTTCTGCCGGGAGTGTCGAAAGCTGGCCTTTTAGCCTTATCTTCTAATGAAGACACGAATCCCTTTCCTTTCGCCATCGCGTTCCACATCGGAGTATTTGCCCGTTGATGGGAAGCCTTCGATTTTATAACTAGAACTCTTGCTGATGATGGAGACGCCGATTTAGGTGCCGATGCCGGGTTCTGGTTACTTGCAACTGGGTTCGCATAGGAGCTCGGGGAGTAAGGATTTGAATAAGTATTGTCACCCTGGAAGACAAACGTTTAACAACGACCACATTCAAAGGAAAGCAAATGTCGAACTTTCGAGCGGAAGTCATTCCATGTTCGCATCATCTCTTCCTTCTTTGAGATTCCGTTCTTCTTGCCTTTTAAAGAAGGAAAACTGTCAGAGCCACCTTCGGGAAGACTATCTGCCAGAGATTTCCATACTCTTCCTAGCTTGGGTAGCAAGTCGTTTTTGGCGGATTCGGTCAAGTCTGTCCGACCGTCATATACAAGATTGACAAATAGATTCAAAAATTCCGCGCATGTTGCCATATCTGACCGATACAATTTCGCCAATGATTTAAGTTCGTCGAGCTTGTTGCGGTCACTTTGGAAAAGATCTTGCAGTGATGTAAGAGTTCCAGAGTCCAACGGGTTGCCTGATGAAAGTGAACTATTCGAACCATTTGAACCGATTGTTGCACGCTGCGGGGGAGGAAAGCTCTCATCTGATCGAACGACCCCATACGCGACACTTGCAGCGTATCGGGCCATAGGATCATTCACAGATGAAGTCGAGGTCGATTCGCGCAACGAAGTTGTTGACTCTCCTGGGGTTGGCGCAACTTCTGCCGTGAGCTGTCCAAATCCAGCAGGTGGTCGAGCAACACTTGATCTTGCAGAATCATTAACCTGATCAGATAACTCACGCTGGGAGCCCCTATCCTCCCGCCGATTACTGCTGCGATTGTTCGCATTGCGATTACTCCCAGAATTGTTGGCCACACTTCCTCTACTTCCAAGATCAATGGACGGGCTTCCAACTATTGAAAAATTCACGTCGATCTTCTGTCCCTTTCCACGGGCAGTCTTCTTTGTTGGATGAACAGCAATCTGCAAAAAGTGTTTGAAGCCAGCTTACATTGGTTTAAAATACCTCATGTGCCTTCAAGTCGATATCAGAATAGAACACTTGAAATTTTTTTTCCAAACATTCAGGATCTGTACAGCAATAATGGTCTTTTTGAAAGTGATTCTCCTAATAAGATCATCAATTCTCCCACCCTACACAAGGCGTATCACTCACCAATCGTTCGTAGTTCTCGTAATACTGGTGTCGGATACCAACACCGACACAAAGAAAGCATTGCTCGTGACTTTTCCTACAGTGCTCGTATAACTCATCATCTCCGTAGAAATAAATATTGCAAAATCCACACTTTGGATGCCCCTTGAATGAAGGGTCATTGGCATCTCCTTTTCTAAAATGGCGGTCCAATTCGATTTGCGTATACATCGAATGCTCGTGAGTAAACAGTTTTTTGTGGCGAGTACAAAGGTCACTGCATCCAGAAGTCAGTCTTTGCGAATGCGATTCAACAAACCATAAAAACTTATTGTGCACTTGGCGAACATGTTTCTTGAGTTCATTCCAGCCTCCAGGAAAACTTTCGTCACATTCAGGATCAGGACAGTTGAATCGAAGGAGAATCATAACATCTTCGAAAGCCTGCATGGTGTCAAAATATATTGAGAGCTTCTTGTCCATTTTCGGCATTTCAGAACGCTGGAATTCGCTATACGGCTTGGTCGGATTTGCGGTATAAATCACGTCCGACAGCGTTGTCTGAAAAGAAACATTAAGGAATCTTCGTTGTTTGACAGTCCTACTTTGCACAGCGAACAATTGTTGTCCTTCAAAAGGGCCCTCAGCCTCAGTGAGCACAGATGGCAAACTCTGTGATTGCATTCACCCACGGCATACCACGAAATCGGATCAGTGCAAATGAAACAAAAATCTGAGAGATATGCTGAGCGAGTGACCTAGTGGAGATCGAAGAAAGGAAAATTATAGTACCTGTTGCGATGTCACTGTCGTCTTTGTTACGTTCGGCTTCTGCAGCAGCTCTGTTTTCCACTGTTATCGCCAGGTGACATTACAAGCAATCACAGCACTCACCTCAAGGCGGCAGGATGCGGGGCAAGGGCTTCAGGTTGTGTCTGCAATGAGGTTGCAGAAGCAACTTCGGAGACAGGGAAAGATGCAGCTGATCGTGCAAGGGGTGAAGGTGCGCTCGGCAGCACAGCCTGATTGAGGGGTACGAACTTCTTCTTGTTGGTAGCCTTTGGGCCCATTTGGACTGAAGTGGGGTGCGGTGTGTGCGGTGAGAGTGCGATTGGCGTGGAGAAACGTGGAGAAACGTGGAGAAGCGTTCCTGCCTTTGTTTTTTTTTTTTTTTCTTTTTAATTTTTAATTCTTTGTTTTCCGTCTTTACGTGGTCCTAGTCCAGCCACACTGGAGTCACCTCATCGCTACCGCTTACCGCCCCGCACACGATCAAGCTTCTTCGTCGCATGCTTCAGGTTTCCCGAGACCGCGTCGATACCGTCGCCAAGTTCGCCCAGCATTTGAGTTTGCTCCTCTATCTCCACTCCCACGGTCGTTCCCAGTTCCTTTTGTCGCCGAATTACCGTCGACAATGACTCCAGCATCTGATCTTGTTCGGAGATTGTTTTCTGCTGGAGGAGCAGCAGTCCATTGTTGTCCAAAGCCCTCGTTTGGTCAGTTTCTCGACCAACACCAAATGCTCGTCGATTTGTGGACGGTCTTGGAGAAGCAGACGACCTTGAACCAAGCAGTTCTTCAGAAACTGATATATCTCCAAATGAAGATTTCGAATGCGAAGCAGATTGGGCGGATGTTGACAATAATTTTACAATTCTGTCTTTTTCTGCTTTCAAATTTACTGCAGAAAAAAAAATAATTTAAAATCACAAAAAGCAGAGTACTGAAAATTAAGTTGTGAAAAAGAATAATTCACCAAGGAGATCCTCGTACCGCTGGACATCATCTGCGGACAAAGGAATATCGTCTTTCGCTTTGCCAGTAGTGCTTGAGGCTGAATGTAAATATCCTGCAGCAAACGGCGCGTTCCTGTTGCGTGAGTTGATAGTTCGCAGTGCTTGGTCGAGATGTCCGACTCTATCAGTTAGACTTGCAACTCTGGCGCGAATCTGAATCAAAGCAGTGTGCATCGCAGATGCGTTGCCTGCGGCAGCAAGAGAATCCTTTCGCACTATCGCCTCTCGTACATTTCGACATTCGTCGCTCACCAGTTTGCACTCAGCCAGCCAACGATCCGGCCGTAACAATTCACTCGCAGTAGCGACATTGTTAAGTGCATGAGATATGTCAAACCCGCGTCCGGCAGATAATGCAGATGTCGACGCGTGCGCGGGTATGTCGAGAAAGACGGACCAAGGACCCGACTCGCGCCACCGAGAATCGGGAGCTTCGAGAATGGCCTGCAAATATCGTTCCAGGGAGTGCCTTCGGGCCTCGACTTTATCTGTCGCTGCGGGATCTTGTTCGAGGGAGGGAGCAGAGGTGACGGACATGGACCGCGTCAAGGAAGCCAGCATGCCACCCACAGCAGCCGAAAAAGACTGAGGGATTGAAGACTTTGGAGGGAGCGGGAGTGGGGGCGGGGAATCGGGGAACAGCACGAGGAATGCCTTGTGCAGTGCTTCAAACTCGGAGTACCGGCGCCATACGCACCATGACAGGGCGTCGGTCGGGGGCACACGACGCACTTTGACTTCGTAGACAATGTGGTGCGTGGGCGATGTACGGGCGGCGGCGCTCTGGACTGAGACGCTGTGGAGCGCCAGAGCTGCAGGAGCAGCGGCAGGCAGCATGAAATGAAACGGGTATGTCGGCGCTGTACTGCATTTGCATCTTCAAAAAGGCCCACAAGGCACTGCCGTGTTGCCCGCCGCTCCCCGCCAATGCGCCCCGCATCGCTCCTGATAGGCGCCGCTCTGTCTGCTACCACCATCGCTGCCGCTTCCTCGCAGTTTTCCTTCGCATGGGGATTCGGAGGCTCCGCCTACCAGACCGAGGGGGCCTGGGATGTTGATGGGAAGGACGTCGGTGTGCAGGATTACTTCTATCACAGTTCTGCGCATTCGAGCTCGCCGAATGCGGACACCACCACGGACCAGTACCACAAATATGCCTCGGATTTGAGTCTGCTGCCCACATTCGGCGCGACTTTGTACCGCTTTTCTGTATCGTGGCCAAGAGTTATGAGCAACTGCACCCAAGGAACCATACAGAAGGGTATCGACTTCTACAACTCCATGATTGATTCCGTCATATCCAACGGCGCCGTTCCCTTCTTGACAATGTATCATTGGGATATGCCGCAAGGTGCGACTCTCGCAAATTTTCATAAATTTCCTCATTAACCTCCTTTTCTTGTCTGGCAGCGTGCTTCAACCAGTTCCAAGGCTTTGTCTCCGACACTATTATTGACGAATTCTTGGTGTACGCCGACCTTCTCTTCAAAACTTTCGGTGACCGTGTGCAGTATTGGCTCACTGTTAACGAGGCCGAGTCAAACTGCAAGTTTGGTTTCCAGCAAGGACGTCTCGCTCCAGGATATGTCAACAACACTTACCAAGCAACGATTGATTGCGTACACCGCACGCATAAGCTGCACGCTGCTGTCGTCAATCTTGCCAAGACCAAGTACAATGCCACTGCTCGCGGTTGGAAGTTTGGCTTTCCTTCCAACGTGAATTGGAACGAGCCTGCTGATTCAACTAATGCAACGCAAGTTGCGTATGCCGATGCGCAAAATCTTGCATATGCAGCATGGTATTGTGATTTGTTTTTTCATGAAAGGACAAGCTTACTAAATGAATCAAAGGTACCACGACCCACTTGTTTTTGGCACCTACAAAGATGATACGATTGCAGCATTTATCGGTAATGCTGGTAACCTAGACGCTGCGGGAACAGCACCACCGTCGTTTTCGGCGGATGAACAACAATTATTGGCAGGTTCGGTGGACTTCATTTCTATGAACTATTACAGTACTTCCGGTCTCCCAACGTCGGAAGAAGATGTCGTCAGCGGAGCTGGGTGCCCAAACAACTGCTGGCAATTTGTGTGGGCCCAGGGCATTCGAAAAATGGCCAACTGGTACTACAGCCGATATGGCATCGACATTATAGTAACCGAAGTTGGATTTGCGGCTTTGGGTGAATCGAATTTGACAATATCAGAAGTCGTTGTTGAGCCTACAAGACTTACTTTTTGGAAGGGCCACGTTGCTGCACTCGCTCAGGCCGTAGAAGAAGACCGCATTCCGGTGAAGGGAATGCTGATTTGGTCGTTGCTTGACAATTTCGAGTGGGGTTACTATGACCAAAAATTCGGTGCTGTCGCAGTTGTTGGCCTCGGGACTTCTGGTGGAAGCCTTGAACGTGTCGT
Organism: Entophlyctis luteolus; assembly: GCA_027604725.1. NCBI lineage: Eukaryota > Fungi > Chytridiomycota > Chytridiomycetes > Chytridiales > Chytriomycetaceae > Entophlyctis > Entophlyctis luteolus. The sequence goes on along the minus strand of JADHYT010000039.1, from coordinate 14,706 downwards.
GAAAAACTCTACTTACTGGATCGCGGATTACTATTCCCAAAAAAACTACGCGAATCCGTTCATAACTGCGACCAGCACGAATACCTCAAAAACCGTATCCACGAAAACTACATCAAGTTCGGTTGGTCTTGGAGGAGGATTAACAATGCTTGGCGGAGCACTGGTGGGATTGTTATTGTGAGGAGACTTTAGTGGTTATTCTGCGCTTCTCTATTTCTTTTTGGGCTTCATGATCTGCAGCGGACTTCCATTTTTTTTTCTATAACTTTTTGGTGTCTTGGTGAGATAAAGCACTTGACCGAATTTGATTTAACTTTGAGCCGCAAGTCAATGTTCAGTCGCGCGCCCTGGTCTTCCCGCAAGAAGACGCAGCCCGCCGAACCCGCCGCTGCGGCAGCCGCCGCTGCCATCACCCGCAGTGGTGCTCCTGCCGCCGCTCCTGCCGTTCCGCCCAAGGCCAAACAGCAGCAGCCAAAACAGCCTCAGCCAAAACAGACGGCAGCCAACAAGGCGCTCCCGCGTCCTCAGCCGCAGGATGAGACGTCGGATCCACATGTGCAGGCGCTCGCACGTGGTTTGCGCGTTCCACTCACGTTCTGGCTCGTCGGTTACTCGACCATCTCCATGCTACCATCGCCAAGTGCGCTGAAGCGTCGCTCCGTGGCCGCAGCATACACCCCAGGGATTCTTGTGAGGGGCCTCACTTATGGGGATCTTGCCAATACACCGCTGCTGCTCCTGAGCGGCATTGCCGCCGGCAATGAGCTTGCTGAGGCGACTCCTGAAGGTGACACGACAATCAAAATGAAATGTGTTATAATTGTCCCAACGTAAACAAGGCCAACACATTCCGGGGACCTGGGCGCTTCTGAAGTTCTGGGGGACCAAGGTTGCCGCCGTGCTACCTCCAATCGTGTCGGTTCTCGCGAGCGTGGTGGTATCGTCATGGTCGTCCAACGGTGGGTCGGCGGCGAAGCACGTTAGCCGCGTGTCGCACATGTACGGCGCGGCAATCGACTGCCTGTTCTACCTGGCGGCGCCGACGGCGTTCCGCATGCTGCGCACGGCGGACCGCGGCGCGTCGCCACGCCTGGTGGTCATGGCTGCGGCGGCGGCCACGGCGGCATCATTCATCGCGGCCACGCGCGTCGGCGCCACGGCCACCGCCGTTGCTGCGGTGCCCGTGCGCTTCCCGGCCTTCTTTGCCGGCCTCGCGCTGGCCGTTGAGCGTGCCCGCCCCGAGAGCAAAGGCCCCTCTGCCAGAAACCAGGCCATCGGAGTCGCCGTTGGTGTCGGGCTCAGCGCCGCCGTCCTCGTGGCGCCGTCGTATCTTGGCTCCGCGTCTACCGATTCGGTCCAGCTGTTCAACGCTTTCAAGTTCCCCGCTGCCGCCCTTGCGACATATTTGTTTTTGAGGCCGCTTGTTGCTGTGCCGCCGGAGGAGTCGCTCAAGAGTCCGTGGAGAGCGAAGTTGTACTCCGTTTTGATGCACCCAACCTTCGAAACTGTCTCCTCTGTTATTTTTGCTGCCGAAATGGTCCACAAGGAAGTCATCCGCGCTGTGTTTTACATTGCCAAAGTGGACGCCGACTCTGCCACAAGTTTGAACGACGTGAAAGTGTTGGGCCTTTGGGGCGTTGTTGTTGTTTCGAGTGTTGGCGTGGGCTACGCCATTCACCGCGTTTTGCAAGTGCCGAGCATGAAGGTTGCCAAACGTTTCTTTGACAAAAAGAGGTCGTGAGCGAGGGGAAATGAAGTTGCCAGGTTGTTTTAATTTTCTGTTGGTTTGATTTCACTTTCTTCAAAGCTTGGCACCCATCATCTCGCCCAGCTTTTCTGCTTGCTTTACCCCCAGATCTGCCATGATCTCTTCAGAGCCTCCAGGCTGTAAGACGTGTATCAATCGGGAGAAAAAGAAAAAAAAAAAGAAAGTTGACTTACAATTGCAACACCCCTGACATCGCGGTAAATTCGTTCAATCCGTTCACCTACACCGCCTTTGGTGTACGCAACACCTCCAAGAATTTGACTGGCTTCGCGGGCGCAATACTCAAGCATAGTGCTGCATTGAACCTTCAGTAAAGCCGTGGTGCCGCCCATTTTGTACAAAGCCTACACCACAGACGGGGAAGAAAAGTAAGAAACAATAACGGAACGGGCGGCTTCCAAACCTCCTGATTCGACATATGGGAGAATTGGTAAATAATGAAATCCAGCCAAGCTTGTGTGGCTTCGATTTGGCGAGCCATATGGGCAAGCTTGTTTCTAATGACGGGGTGCTGGAACAATGTCTTTCCAAAAGTCTTTCTCCTGTGTGCATAGGTAAAGGCGTCCTCGTAACATACGCGGGCCATGCGGACAACTCCCACTGCTCCACTGAGACGCTCGTGGTTGAAGTTCTTCATGATGTAACCGAACCCGTAGTTTTCTTTGCCAATCAAGTTTTCGACCGGTACCTTCACGTTGTCGAACATGAGAAACGCAGTGCCGGAACCGCGGCAACCCTGGCACGGGACGGGGCGGGTGCGAAAGCCAGGTGTGCCACGCTCTACAAGTATCAGCGAGATGCCTTGCATTCCGCTACCACCGGTTCGTGCTGCAACGACAAAGTGTTCTGCCCAGTTCCCAGTCGTGATCCATTTCTTCTCGCCATTGATGATGTAGTGTCGGCCGTCCGCGGTCTTAGTGGCCGTTGTTTGTATTCCCGCTACGTCACTACCAGCATACGGCTCGGTGATTCCTAGCGCGATGTTCTTGTCGCCAGACAGACAAGGAAGAACCAGATTTTTCTTTTGCTCTGGAGTACCGTTGTGAATTACAGCTGTCAACCTGTTTCAACATGGCGTTGGAAATTATTGGCACAACCAACAGATCAGACTCACGCAATCGCGGGTGTGACCCACAAAAATTGGTTCACACCAACACTGGCTGTCCTCATGATTTCGTCCAACACAACGACTTCGTGAAACATGCTCCACTCCGACCTTTTAATTCCAGCAGGTGGATCGTTTGGAAGGAAATCCGGCCAAGGGTACACTCCAATCATACAACTCAAGACGCCAAGCTTTCCCATCTTTCTGTACACTTCAATCGGAACTTCCCCGGCAGTGTCCCATTCGTAAATATTCGGCAAGAGCTCAGTGTCGACGATATTTCTGATCCATGCGCGAAGGCGCTTGATTTTTTAATGGCGAACGAGATATTTAGGGCGCAACGTTCGTTGAGACGATAATATGGACGAACCTTGTGGGAGTCGTCGTAATATGGAGAATGCCACTGCTGATACCATGCAGGTTCAGCCATTGATACCAAGTTACCGAAGCTATCAGCATCGGGCTCTAGGTTCTGGAGGTTATAGGATCTCGTCAGTTTTCTAATAATGAGCACATGAAAATCTGGCTTACGGGGTTGCTGAAATCATAGCCTTCAATCACAGCGACTTGTAACTTTGTATATTTCTTGAGGACCGTGGTGGGATTGTGGAATTGGTGGAACTTTGTGGTGACGTCTTGGCCGAGAACGGGCAGCAAAACGCGCCTTCCGCCGGGGTGGCCGTCAATGAAATCCGTTATGTCGTAGACCTAAGGATTTGCGAACAGTTGAGCGGTCAGTAGAGAGGCGATAAAGGTCGGGGACTAGGGCGAAACGCGTTAAGGGGTGGGAACCTTTCCATCGATGATGATCCAGGCGTCATTCTCGGAATTGTGCTTCGCAACTTCATCTTCGGACACGGACTTCATTGGCGTGTGTGTGTGTGTTGTTATACGTGTGGGAGCGGCTTGCTTGTTCGCGCAGGACAGGACGGGAGCGGACCGGGGGGGAGCAGCAGCTTTTGAGGCAAATCGGGCTGGGGCTGATGATGAATTCGAACAGAGAGCAGCGAGAGCGCATGTGCGCGCCCATTTCACTTGTGCGCAAACACGATCCCTCACCGCCACGAGCGCAAGTGCCGGCACCGGCACCGGCACCTGGCATCACTTGACAGCATGCCGCTGCGGGAGAGCGGGTGGAGGTGATGGGCGAGGCAGCAGTGCGGGGGCCGCAGCGGAGGGAGATGGTTTAGCGGCGGTGGCGGTGGCGGTGGCTGGCTGGAGCCACTGCACGCGTGCTTGTTGCTGGATGTGCGCAGGCGTGCGTGCGTGCGTGTGTGCGTGCGTGCGTCGGCGGGCAGCGAGACGCCGTGCGAGATGAGATGCGGGCGGCGCGTGGCGTGCGCTGGCTGTGCGGAAATGCCCAACACGCACACGCACAGCCACAGCCACGCCCAGCCCCAGTCGCACGCCCACGCGCACGCCCACGCTCACGCTCATGGCGGCCAGCGCGCGGGCCCGTCGTCCAATCCAGTCTCGCCAGGGACGCACGCGGCTGCGACTGCTGCGACGTCTGCAGCGGCTGCAGCCGCAGCGTTCGGCAAGCAGGTCCACCTCGCCGCAGCAGCTGGATTGTTATCTGCCGACTCTGTGCGTCGCCACAGCCGCACCACCGCCACCAATTACCTAGCTGCTGCTTCCATGTCGCCGTCAATACCGAACGCGTCCTTAGCCGGTGCGATGAATCCACCTGTCGCGCCCAGTCAGTCTACTGCAACCAGCCCCAGCAGCACCTTTTCAGGCGCCCAAAGCCAGAAAGCCCTCGAGACTGCCCTTGCTGCCCTTTCGAAGCGAAAGAAGGCCATAACGCGTAGTAACCCTTCACGCTTCGCCTCTCTCACAAAAGAAGAACGCAAGATAAAGGCGCGTTTAGCAGCCATCGACGACAACTCAAAATCAAACAGCAGTAGCCACAACTTCGTCTTTGCATCCCAAGGAGCGCGACCCCAAGTTACCACTGCCACACTCGCCAAATACGGATTCAACGTGGGCCTGAGACGTAGTGCCTGCCGGACAGAACCTTGCCACTGCTTCGAGAGCCGAGTACGTCTGGATCTGCCTTTTTTTGATAACGACCCTCCTTCCGAGTGGAGCTGCTGGCTGCCAAACGCAAATCCGCAGCAGAATATTGCGCGTCTTGCACGCCTCATTCGCCTGTCCGACACCTATCGAAACCATCTCCTGGATGACGATGTTTATGCCATTGATTCAGATCTGCAGCTCATTCGAAGCACTGTGCCAGAAAAGCCACTGACAACAACAGCACCAACAACACCAACACCAGCAGCAACAACTGCTGCTGCTGCATCAAAAGTCTACACCGCTGAAGGTGCAATTTCAAGTCATGTTGCATCCAAAATTATTCCTTTAACAGGAGAAGACGATGTGGCGGACTCCTTCAAAACTATATCCATCCTGGGAGATTCAAGTTTCAACGGGTCGGCAATTACAATAGTTGCCGACGATGAAGGTGCTCCTGTCAGCGCATGTGTGGACGAGCTGGACGACGGTGAACTCGAGCAGCAACGCGTAGCAGACGCAGCGCTGGTGAAATGCGCACTGTCAGCAGATTCCCTATTCTACTGGTCTTTCTGTCTGCAGAAGATGGTGGACGCCGACGACACGTGGCACTGCATGGACTGCGTCGAATGCCGACCCAACGACTGGTTCCACTGTCCCAAGTGCAAAACGTGCAAACAAATTTCGCAATCATCCACTTCTTCCCACCACCACCACGCCTCATCTGGAGGCGCTGCGACTACCGCTTCCCACCACCATCATTCTCTTTCTCACCATTCTCATGCTGCCGCGCCCATCCTTTGTGAAGAATGCGAAGAGGCCGATCCGTCAGATGTGCCCCTTCCCCAAACCAAACAGTCCAAAAAAAAACGAACCTCTGGGGAGCACTAATTTTTTGCGCCGCGAAACCGAATCGCTGCACTGCTTGATACGAGTGAGTTTGAAAAATCCGAGAGAAGTGGCAAGGAATCAATTGAGGAAAAAACAAAAAAAAAGAGAGCAAACAAAATTGGAAACAAAAAAAAAAAAAAAGAAAGCCCTAAAAACGCGGGTTAACGAATTGAATGCAAGAACACCAGAAGAAAAACAACCAAGTCAAGCCGGAGAAAAATAACGTCAAAATAGGTTGTTTTTTTTTTCTTTTCAAATGTTCCAAGCAAAATTATCAAATAAAGAGTTCAAAGAAATCAAAATTAAGATTATTCTTCGCCATCGCCGCCAGTCACTTGATTTACTGTTCCTTCTTTTTGTACCAGGAACCAATGCCTCCCGACCTTACTCGACGCACCGACATGCCCTTGTTCCACACATCGTCACCAAAGGTTTGAGAAAACTTCTTGCGCAGGATTCCTCCGGCACCACCAAGGCCGGTCCAACCCATTTCAGCGGCAACTGCATCGTTGGATTGCTTGTCGGCTTGAACACGCTGCTCCTCAATCGACGACGTCGATGCAGACGCCGACGACAGTTTGGACCCCCCAGACACGAGCGACGACACCGAGTTTGTGACGGACGTCGTTGACAGCGGCCGCGCGCGGGCTTTACGCTCGTCGCCATTGTGATCATCCACCAGTCCGAGGAGCGATTTCATGCTCGCCTTGGTTCTGAGTTGTGCACGAGCAAATGCCTTGCTGCTGCCGCCTTCACCTTTGCCGACTTTTGCGCTGTTGTTATTATTCCTGTTGTTGCTGTTGCTGGTAATCGTGTTGTCGCCGCCGAAACCAAAGTGTTCAGCCACCTCCGGCGCGATGGGCGAGTCGGCGGGGCCCTGGAACGAGTAGTCCATCTCCTCGCCCTTCCGGCCGCCGCCAAAGAGTCCCTTGATGGACTGGGCCATGCGATCGCGTACCGACGGAAACCGGCCGGTTTTAGCAAGCAGCAGGTTCTGCTGTTGTTGCAGTTTGCTGTGCATGTCGTGCCGTGCGGCTTTTTTGCTCTGGCGCACGGTCAAAATCGTCGATACGGATTCAATGGTCGACGAGCTCGTTCTTTCTGCGGCAGAGTTGGGCCCCGATGCGGCGGTTCCGCTGACTGCCGAGTTGGGACTTTCCCCGACGTCCGCGCTTGACGCATGGTGATCTTCGCGGAACGAGACGGAATTCGCAGGGGGGGAAGTCACGAAGCTTCGTGGTAAAGATTTAAACGTAACTGTTGGAGCGGTCGGTGGGGCATTTCCGGAATTTATGTTGGCTGAAGTCGTTGTTGGAAGAATCTGCTGCGATCGCCGCTTTTTCAAGACTTCCGATGATTGAGATGAATTATTCAAAAATCTAGAGCTGTACTGCGATGGAATATAGGGTGTCATCGGCTTGGACGGACCAGTGACTGAGGTTCTCGCCGTTGCAATTTTGGTTGCAGACGGTGTTGAAGTTATGGAAGCTACTTGAGATTCCATTCTTTTTGCGGATATAGTTGCTTGGCGGGAAGAAGGGCGAGATTCTTTGACCTGAGGAACTGGGGGAACGTGGGCGTCAATAATTTCCGCCCACAAGCCAGGCAATGATTTCGATGCTGGCATGCTGCTAATCAGCCAAGACTCATCCGCAGAGTTGCTGCGAATAGCAACAGCAGACATTCTCTTTGAAGCTTTCGAAGTTTGACGCAACAGCTGTCGAATTTGTTCCGCGTCCAGTTGGTTTGGAATTTTGATGCCGGGCGGGAGAATGAGACCGGGCTTAACTCTTTCTTGCTTGGTTCTGGAAACGGCCAAGGCACTCTTTGTGTTTTCCGATCCTGTGGACCCGAGAGTGTTGATGGAATCGCCTCTACCGGAATGCTTGCTCTTGGCTTTCAGTTCTCCAAGGGCTGCACGAGAAGGTCCGGAAGGAATAACCAGTCCAGGAATGCTACCTCCTACAAATCGTGGCATAGTTTCGACCAACACCTTGAGATCCTGAACCGAGCAGCGCCTACGAGGGTCCAAATCAAAGCATCTACGCAACAACGAATCAAAATGTGGACTCAAATTGAACTGCTGGCGGAGAATGTTGGGGTTTTTCTCTGCAAAGGCCAAGAATATCGCATCGGACGGATGGGCTTCGAACCAAGGGTTTTTTGCAAACAGCAAGTTTACAAGCATCACGCCCAGGGACCAGACATCGCAGGCAGCGGGAGGATAGCCGGTAGTACTGCTGAACGGGTTCGGTGTGAATTTTTTCTTCTTGGGCAGATTTGGGTTACTGGAGACATAGTTGGGATCGAAGCATTCCGGGGCCATGTATCTAACACTTCCACAACCCATTTCGGAGCTCCAACTATCTGAAGTCGCCAGACCGAAGTCCGTGATTTTGATTTTATAATTACTAGGTGAGCCACTGGCATTAACGATCAAACACTATCGAAATTGTAAGTTGATATGACCTCATGAAAAAAGTGTCGGCTCACATTTTCCGGTTTCAAATCCCTGTGATATATGCCCTTAGAGTGGCAATGAATAACAGCGTCTACGATTTGAGCAAAAATTTTTTTGACTGCATTGTCCGAGAATCCACCGGTTTTTGTGATAGCATCGTAAAGATCTAGTGCGACAGTCAGTAAAACATTGGCACTGCGGTAAGCGAAGCAACGAACCCATTTCACAATAATCCATGACCAAGCACAGGCACTCATCGTCCTCCACAGTTCCAATGAGCGGCACAATGCATTCGTGAGGACCCAAGTCCTGCATGATTGTTACTTCGCGAAGCTGAAGCTCTAATTGTTTTGGATCTAGGCCTTCCTTAAACAGGCGTTTTACAGCACGGCGGCCTTCCGGCAAAGGCTCGGCTTTGGTTGATGTGGTTTCACTTTGTGCCGAAGAATCGTCTTCGGTGTTCGGAACCTGGATGTTGTGCGCAAGGTAGACGTAGGAAAAAGAGCCGCCACCAATGAGCGAATCCACTCGCACGGCATTCAAATCGGATGCCGAGTTGGGTTTCTAGAGGTGACCGTCAGACAAGGAAAAATCCGACGTGCTGAGCCCCAAGCGATAGCAACGAACCTGCATCAGAAGCGTGCTACCGATGAACTTGGAATGCAGCTCCCCGTCGTCGTCCTTTTTGTGCATGGAAGAACCGGTGACGGTCTTTTTCGGCGCCGGTTTGCGAGAAGCATGCTTCTCGGTCCGCCGGGCGTTGTTGCTGGATGCTGCCAACGAGCCGGCGGCTGAAGCTGGCTTGTCGAATGCGGTCTGGGATGCGGATGCGGCTGTCGTTGCGACGGGAGCTTTCGGCGCCATCGTTTCTAGCCAGTTTCCTTTTCCGGAAAGTTTTTTGGCACTAAACATTGCCGAGAACAAAAAAAATAGCCTCAAGCGATTAATCACATCTCAGACACAAACCGTAAAATTTTTGCTTTTTCAGCGCAGGACGGCCTCCCCTCGGGCGCCGAGCTGAACGCGGTTTTCAGTGAACAACTCGCGTCATGTTCGTTCGTGTTTCTCAAGTTTAAGCTCTTCTTAGCGCCGTCCCTCTGAGGCGGATCAGGCTACGACATTGCTTGTAATGCAACAAAACCTGAGTCTATTGTGCTATCTGCACAAATGTTCTTTCCAAAAACAGAATAAAGAACAAAAAAAAATCGTCTTTGTTCCTTTCGATCCTCTGTTGGACGGTTTTTCTCGAGTATTGTTCTCAGAAAGAAAGCAAATGTCGAAAAACAAGTCAGACGCCGGACCAGTCCCTCCAGAAATCACCAAGAAGTACAAGTTTAACAAGGAAATCGGAAAGGGTGCATACGGAATTGTTTGGTGAGTATCTTTTCGAGATCCGCACGATATTTTTTGTTACGGTTTTTTCATTCTTATTTTTCACGTATTTCAACACAAAGGGCGGCAACTAACACCGAAACTGGGGCTGAAGTTGCCATCAAAAAAGTCGGCGCAAGAAACTTTGAAGAAGGAATTCTGGCCAAACGAGCCTTGAGGGAATTGAAACTTCTGAGACATCTACATGGTCATGACAATGTTTGTCGAGTTTTCATCGGTTACTTCGTTTCCAGTTTAACATTTCCTCCTCGTTCAAGATCACAACGTTCCTCGATTGCGACATAAATGGTGAACGAACGTTCAACGAGCTTTACTTGGTTGAAGGGCTTATGGAGGCCGATTTGAACCAGATTATCAAATCTGGGCAGAACCTTTCAGAGCAGCACCATCAATACTTCGTCTACCAGATTTTGCGCGGGTTGAAGTGGATCCACAGTGCTGACATTGTCCATCGGGACTTGAAGCCAGGTTTTCGGCCTTCAAACAAGTATTGTTTATTCTAATACTTGGTGGACAGGAAATCTGCTTGTCAACTCGGATTGCGAACTGAAGGTTAAAAATGGATGCAAGTTTTCATCAATTAACCAAAAACTTGCGCAGATTTGCGATTTTGGATTGGCCAGAAGTGTTTCTGGAGCTACAGGTCAATTTGTCAACACGGAGTACGTGGCTACAAGATACTACAGAGCTCCGGAAGTTGTGTTGTCTCCCAAGCATTATTCCAAATCACGTAAGCGGGAGTTTGTCCCTTCAAAACAGAAATTTTAACTATCTCAGTGGATATCTGGTCGGTGGGATGCATTTTCGGAGAACTCATGATCGGGAAAGTTCTATTCAAGGGGGCAGACTGTAAGCGCCTTACTTCACAAGCGCTTTTCACCAACGATACATCGCAGACATTGATCAACTGCAGAAAGTTTTTGAGATTATTGGCACACCACCAGATTCTGCCTTGACTCCGTTGTGCACATCGCGGGTGAGAAAGTGGCCGTGCCCGGGGGGAGGGGCGTTTTTTTTTTTTTCAACGTCTAATACTGGCTGGAAAATGAAAATCCGCAGGTTTTGAAACACCTGCGCTCGTGGCCTCAGTTTCAAAAGGCGGACTTGTCACGGCTGTTTCCAAAAGCGAGCAATGCCGCGTTGAACTTTTTCTCAAGACTTCTAGAGTTCGGTCCAGCCGACCGTATTACTGCCGAACAGGCTTTGAAGCATCCATTTTTGTCGGCATTCCACCAGCCAGATGATGAGGTGATCTTGCATTCAGCGGACTCAACACAACACTGACTGAAATATATGCAGCCAAGCCATCCAAAGTTGTTTGACTACTCGTTTGAGTCAGCCCAATCGATCGAAGAGATCATGAGTGAGATTTCGTTCCCGCTGTGTTGCTTGCATTTGCGATGGTCTCACGTGTTGTGTTTGCAGAACTAATTGCTGTGGAAGTCAAGCAGTTCAAGGAGGAGAACAAGGCTGGCAACCATCGTCTGAGAAGGCAGAGGTGTGAGCTTCGAGTTGATTTTTGTCGTGGGATTGCGCACTGATTTGCAACTTATACACAGCCACATGAACATTGACCACAAGCAGGCGCAGCACGTTCCCAGATTCCAGGACGCGGATATTGTGCTGGAAGGGCCAAACGACCTGGAGGAGGAGCTGAACATCCGCGACATGAAAATTCGCAACTGAGGCCGTGCGCGGTCAAGTTTCATTGCTTCTTTATAATGATGCGCCTCGCCGCTTTTTTTTTAATGTGAAGTGAAGGCGAGCTCGACGGTGAGGGGGGAAGGAAGGAAACAAAGCAAAACGGCGAAACAACAGAAAACAAAAAAATAAAATAAAAAATAAAAATAAAAACAAAATAAAAAATAAACCAAAACTGGCCAGAAAAAAATGCGCAACTTGATGAGCCTCGTGGGAAGCGCGCGCAGGGCATCCGCGCGCGCGCCGGTCCTTCTGCGCGCAGCCCCGGCACACCATGCAAGATCGCCATGCTTCTACGTGCGGCATGACTCGCGCGCTTTGCGCGTCTTCTCGTCCACAACTGACCCGGAAATCGCCGCGATCCTGAACGGCGAACGTTTCGCCGAAGAAGTCGACGTCTGCATTGTCGGCGCCGGTCCGGCCGGCCTGTCGGCCGCCATCAGGATTAGGCAGCTCGCCATCGAGCACAACAAGGATGTGCGTGTGTTTGTCGTCGAGAAGGGCTCCGAAGTCGGTAAGCTGGCCCGCCTTGCATTTTTCTTGACTGCCCGCGAGTTCCCGCGCTTTGGCGCCTTTGCGCTGCGCCAGCTTTTTGGACGTGTTTGTGTCGTTGTGGCGTGAATCACCAGAAAATCGCTGTATCTGACCTGAGTCACTAAACAGGCGCTCATACGCTCTCCGGGGCTGTCTTGGAGCCGCGTGCTCTGAACGAACTTATTCCCGATTGGAAAGAGAAAAACGCTCCTCTCAACCAACCAGCTCTGAAGGACAAGATGTATTTCTTGACTGAAAAGCTCGCTGTACCCATTCCACACCCGCCGCAGATGAGCAACAAGGGAAACTACATTGTTTCGCTTTCGCAGTTTGTGAGGTGGCTTGGTGAACAGGCGGAAGAGCTCGGCGTCGAGGTGTACCCGGCTTTTGCCGCGAGTGAGGCACGTGGCCCCCTGTTTTCTTGCCGAAATTTCAAAAACCCTGACACCGTCGCGCTTTGAAATAGGTGCTTTACAATGACGACGGTTCTGTCGCCGGCATTGCCACGAACGATGTTGGCATAGCCAAGTCCGGGCTTCCCAAAGATTCGTTTGAACGCGGGATGGAGATTCGGGCGAAAGTGACACTCTTTGCCGAGGGCTGCCACGGCTCCCTGTCCAAGAAAGTCATTTCGAAGTTTAACTTGCGCGAAGGAAAGCAGCACCAGACTTATGGATTGGGCCTGAAGGAAGTTTGGGAAATTGATCCCTCGAAGCACGATCCTGGTCTCGTCCTCCATTCAGTCGGCTGGCCGCTTGACTACAAAACTTACGGCGGCGCGTTTATGTATCATTTCGGCGAAAACCTTGTTTCCATTGGCTACGTCGTTGCGCTGGATTACGAAAATCCAACCTTGTCTCCCTACCGCGAATTTCAGCGGTACAAACATCATCCTTTGATAAAAAAGTACCTTGAGGGCGGAAAAGTCCTTAGTTATGGTGCGCGCGCCTTGAACGAAGGTGGCTTTCAATCGATCCCGAAACTCGCATTTCCTGGAGGTGCCCTTGTTGGGTGCTCTGCTGGATTTATGAATGTACCCAAAATCAAAGGAACACACACAGCCATGAAGAGTGGTACGTTAAAAAAAGGACTCGTTGCCTCTTTTTTTTTTTTTTTTTTTTTGGGAAGGTGCTGCTTACTGCTGTGTTACTCAGGGATGTTGGCCGGTGAGGCGGCCTTTGAGTCGATCACTTCGCAAGAAAGTAGCGCGCCGATAACACTCGACAATTACCAATCGGCGTTCGACAAGTCGTGGGTGCGCAGTGAACTTTATGAAGTCCGCAATGTGCGTCCGTCGTTCCACACTGCGCTCGGATTGTATGGGGGGGTCATGTATTCGGGGCTCGACACGTTATTGCTGAAAGGTCGAGTGCCGTTTACTTTCAAACACGCGCAACCAGACTACAAGAGCTTGAAGCCGTTGAAGGACGTGAAGCCGATTGAGTACCCGAAGCCGGACGGTGTTATCTCTTTTGAGCTGCTTGAAAACGTGTCGAGGACTGGCACTGGGCATGTTGAGGACCAACCGGTTCATTTGAGGCTTCAAAGAGGCCCTCGGGATCAACTCGACACCAACTATGCTGTGTATGGCGGGCCTGAGCAGAAGTTTTGTCCTGGTGAGACATTAATTTTTTTTTTCTTTCCCCATCTGCATATTTTTTGCTCACTCAAATGCTGACTCTTCTTTGCCTGCAAAGCCGGTGTGTACGAGTACCTTGATGACGCGGAGAATGCGGGAAAAAAGAAATTCCAAATCAACGCCAGCAACTGTATTCACTGCAAGACTTGCGACATCAAAGACCCGTCGCAAAACATTGACTGGACAGTCCCCGAAGGCGGCGGCGGGCCCAAGTACTCTAACTGTTGAGTGCAGATGGCCACACGCGCGCACGGGGGAGGGGAGAAAACCTCTGTGTCTCGTTCTTTTCTTTGGTCTGAAATAAACCATCTATTCAAATCGCGAACAACACCTCGCTTTGCCACACACACACACACACACACACATGCACATGTCTTGCTCACTTGAAGCCAAAAACTTTGAAAACAAAATGAAGAATAACAAAGACGACCGGGTTCCACACCAACATATACCGCAGAGCATCTAAGAAATTCAGATATACGATTTGCTGTGCAGATTCAATCAATTTCCAAAAAAGATTCATGATTAGAAAACGTTGGAACTTGAGATGGAACTCAAAAAAAAAATAAAACTTACGGTGCTGTCCCATGCGTGTCTCGAAAATGCCCTCATGTCAACCTTTTCTTTGCAATACGGACAACAATCTTTTTTCCCAATGATCGTCCAACCCCTGCAATCAAAACAATAAAAAAAAAGGAAAAAAAAATTCAAAGAATCAAGCAGAAAAAAAGCCGAAATTAAAATTTTTTCAAAAAAAAAACCCGCCCTCCCGAAGAAAAATAGTTACCGAATACAGTCCTCGTGGAAGGGATGGCCGCAGTTCATTCGAACAACAGAATGTTCGCCGCGGCCACTGCCGTCGTTGTCGCGGGAGGCCGACAGTCTCCCGGAAGAAATCACAGTCGTTTCGCCGCAGATGGCGCACACATTCGACCGCAGATGCTTTTTCGGCAAGCCGGTGCGCGTGTAGTAGCCCATCAGGAGAGCCATGCGGTCGGAAAGGCGGTCAACAAAGTCGCGTCCGAGCATTCCAAAATACAGGGCGTAAAATAGAACAGTAATGCCTCCCTGAGCAAAGTCGGGCAATAATTTTCTTTCATTAGTAAGAATTGGAACTTAAGAAAATAACACTTTTACCCGGAACATGGACAACTCTGTTTCTTCAGATACACCCAAGAGTATTGTTGGCAGACTAAAGA
>JADHYT010000038.1:67473-122364 GCA_027604725.1 Entophlyctis luteolus | reverse complement strand
TTCATGAAGAGACAAGGATCAGATACTAAAGGTTTATACCCCATTCCAATCAAAGTTTTCTTGAGCAGTTTGTTCCATTCTCTCCCTGCCTGGTGCAAGCCATAAATGCTCTTGACCAAATGCAGAACAATCTGGTTGCCAAATTCATCTCTTTCTTCATAGCCTTCTGGTGTCAACATGTAATTCTGTATGTCCAGATCAGCATTGAGATATGCAGCCGATTCTGTAACATAATTTGTTATGGAATTGGACAAATTATGGTGCAGAATGGGCTCATATTTGATGGGTCGCATGACCTTACACTGCGTGCAAGCGTGGAAACTGCTGCGGCGTTGAAGGGAGTAACCGTCGCAGCTGCGAAAGCTGAGGCTGGGATACCAGAAGCTGTGTTTCGGCAAACATATATCCCGCGAACACTTCAAGAGATTGTCGACTATGAGCGGGTTAGTGATTTTCTTGCTTTCGAGTGGTTCACCGCCGGAGTTGATTCCGTCTTTCGTTGCAGGATATGGAAAAATATCAGAAGGGCGATATTGAAGAGAACACAGGCGTTGGCGTGTATGCGCGAGTCACTGGTTTGATGATCGAAAACTCTGATCGGTCGGGATCGGCAGCGAAGAAAATGGGCAGAAATGAAGTGGCTCAGACACCAATTTACACCTTCAGCGAAGAGAACGATGAAGAAAGTGACAGCGAATCCTCAAGCAGTGGCAGCAGCGATGATGACGATATTGACGAAGATGAAGGTGGTGAGCAAAAGAAATCAAGGCTGAAAAGGGACGAGGAGAAGGAGTCAAAAAAGGTTTCTTTTATGCAGTTTGATCTCTGGATTGACATGTGGTGCCAGATTCGTAAGCAAGCCGCAAAAGAAGAGAAGAGAGGAAGCAAAAATTGTCAGCAGAAAAGAAAATCAAAAATTGTGATTTCGATATCCATAGTTTTGTTTACAAGTTTTGCAGTTTAAATTGCGGAAGGAGAGCAGAAGCGGGTTTACTGCTCCTTGCAAAGCTCTTTGCGACATGATATCCCGTTGTTAAAAAACCAATCTGGTTTGCCGCTACATTAGCAACGCCCGCCATGAACGCACACTCCTCGAGAGAGTCCCATTTTGCGTTAGAGTCGAATTGAATATCTTCAGGGTTCTCAAAAACCGAGGAAAGTTTCGAAACTATACGTACAACGTCGTCTTGCTCATTTTTGAATCGATAAGGGATCTTTACAAGTTCGAAAGTTGCCACAACTTCTTTAAAAGCAAGATTATTTGTGAACATGGATCCAATGGTCGGCAAGAGTGAGGGAAGAGGTCCCGTACGCTCCAACAACAGGGCGCGGTCGTCAGTCTTCTCAACCACGGACCATCGATAAACTCTATTCGGTTGAAACGGGTTCGTGAAGATGATCTTGTCCGAAACGCGCAAGGAGTGCAGCTTCTTGGAGGAAGAGAACACATCCACAATGTTGGCCACACTCAGGCTGAAGCGTCCCGCAACAATATCGGTAGGCAAGCTATCGGAATCGTCGTTCTCGAGGATAAACTTGAAGAGGAAAGCATCGGAGCTTTCAGGAGATCGGACGGCAAAGGACTGATGCGTCATGGATAGGGGCTCGATGGTCAAGTACGGCGGAGAAGCCGCAGACGGATAGGACAGAACATGGATAACATGGGGCCCATCAACCGGCGGTGCGGCAAAGTACAAGGTGTGGGGCACAGGCATGGGTGCGGGCGGCGCAGCTTTCGCAGTGCCCGTGCCGATGTGCATCGTGTTGGTATTTTGATTGGCCATGGATGAATTTCGTCCAACTTGGAATCAAAACAGCGCCACCCGTTCGTTTGATTGGTGCACTGAATGGAACATGAATCCTTTCTTTGCATGCCTGGCGCAGGTGGTCCATTCCAGCAGAGCCTTGCAACACGGAAGTGGACCGAAGCCGGAGCTCTTCTTCTGCCGTTGTTGAGGAAAATATGATAGGAAAATATGGGACTTTAGTAATCTTGTTTTTCTGTCACCAGCGTAACCCGCATTTTTCTTGAATGCTTGCAGTGCACCCGTGTATCACGGGTAGGGCGTGCTCTGAACAAAAGCATTTGGCGCTAAAAGAAAGGCGTCAGCCCAATGCAGACAATTGGAACGCACTTACCACTGTCGGCAATCTCCGACCGACTTCACCGCCTTATTCACGCACCTATATTCATCACAATCGCTCAGATACTGTTATGCATCTTTTTCATTACCCGTCGAAGGCACATTTTGCTGTTTGTGTTTGATTGTTTGCAGTTTTCATTGTCTCTCTGCCTTTGACAAGGCGCAACATGACATGACTGGCGAAATCTTTGTCGCAACAAACAAAATCAAAATCAAAATCAAAAACAAAACAAAAAATCAAAAATCAAAAATAAAATAAATGATGTCGATCGCCGCTGCCAACGCCCCGCCCGCGCCTGCCGCACTGTACGGCGCCGGCACCGGCAGCAGCAGCAACAGCAGCAGCAGCCACCATGGGCTGCTAATGCACGGTCTCTCCGTCCATCATCCGTCCCCCCACGACATTGCCGCCTCGCACTTCTACCACGTCGGCTTCGTCCAAGGCCTGTACTCCGACCTGACCGTGCGCGTGCAGCTGCTGCCTCATCAGCCATCCGGCGCGTTACCCATCCAGCACCAGCTGAACTCCAGGCAGAGCTCCGCTTCTAGCAGTTCTCCGGCCGCAACACAGCAGTCCCAGCAGCAACAGCAGCAATCTCAACAACCGACCAAAGCCGTCGATGATTCTGCGCCAACTCAAAACGGATCCGCGACTTCTGCGGCTGCCATCGAAGCGGTGTTCAAGCTACACAGGCTGTTCGCTGTTCGGAGCCCCGTTCTCGCAGCGCTAATCCAAGATGCCGAACTGCGCGCAGAGAGGTTTGTTTGTTTTCCCCATGCGCTGGTTAAAACCGACGTAATCGTTCACAGTTTCAACCATCCTCTCGATGTCACAATCCCTGCATCCGATCCGAATATCACGCATGAGGGCCTCACTATCGCCTTTGGTCATCTTTATGCGGATTATGCGCACTCAATCTTAGCATCTGCGATGTCCCACACTGTGCTTGCTCAATCGACTGCCGGATCCAGCAGTACCCATCAATCATCGTCTCCGCCCACAACGACGCCGGCTCAGCGCGCGACGCTGTTAAAGGGCGTGTTGAGCGCCGCGTCATTGCTGCACCTGACGAATTTGGCTGCGATGGCTGCTGAGTTCATCAAGCAGGATATTTCTCGCGAATCATTGGCAGACTACTGCTTGTTCGTGTCGATACCGCCGCAACAACAACAGCAAATGCCTGCATGGATGCTCGATATCCGTGATGCTGTTTTTGCCTTCTTGTGTAACGGTATTGTCCGAGAGATTGCAGAAACGCGACGAACAAAAGAAAGTGTGCCTGCTGCTGCTGTTGGCGGCAGCGGTGCTTCTGTACTGCTGTGGAGCAGCAAATCGTCCGAAGCGTACAAGGAGCTCGTGATGGTGTTCGCGGAGCTTCCGTTCGAGTGGCTGAAACGAGTGGTCGAGTCGGCGCAATTTGACGTACCCAGTGATAGAGAAAGGTTTTTGTTCGTTTTTTTTTTGTTTTTTTTTTTTTGCAATCCTTATCGCGATCGTTTTTGTGTTATCAGGTTCACCTTTGCGAAGGATGTTGTCGCGTTACGTGCTCGCAAATCGCACATTGCGAACGGCTCCGGTCACCTGAGTCTTGCTGGGGAAGAGAATGTGCTAATGTCTTTCGGCGGCTCAAAGGTTGGCGGCTCAAACGTCACCATTGTGCGCAAGGCGCTGAAGAGCATGTCATCTCTGCAACAGCAACAACAACAACAACAACAACTCCAGCAGCAACGCCAACAACAGCAGTATTTGCAGAATCAGCCGATGCAATATAACCAGCAACAGACCTACAACCCGCATTTGTTGTATTCCGTCGTTGACCCTTTCACCGATCTGCAGGCTCAGCAGCAAATGTACCAAGCGAGCATGATTCCTCAAGGCTACTTGCAACCAGAACGCCGAGTGTGGAAAGCGGGAAACTAAGCAAGGGATCCGTTTATTTTATCATTGTGTTTTCCGGTCCTCAGTATTCTTTCTTTTCTTTTTTTCGCTTTGAAACTAAAGGAGGCTGTGTCGCGTGAATTTTTTTTTCCTTTCGATGTGTGGCAGACTGGACCAATGATGGAGCATGGAAATCCAATTCATATTTAATGCTGATGAATTTGTATGCTTGTGACTGATGTGTGTTGATCTTCGATGTCAAAACAAAAACAACATTTGTTTTTACACCTCTCATGCGACCATCGTTTATGCATTACACCATGAAACCAAGCAAGTTCCACCGACTAACGGACAGGAGGCGATGAGGGCAATATTATTCCACCTTCGGCCAAGCCAGTGCCAGGGAGATAGAGACCAAGTTAAGCCAAGACTGAGACAGCCGATGTGGATGACCAGCGCTTGACGACGGTGCACCATTTTGCAAACTCGATCTCGCCGACACCAACGCGCCAAGCCAGACAGTTGAGCGCATCCCGCTTGATGTCGAGGGCAGAAAGTGCGGTCGTCTTATCGGAGATCGGATTCGCGACAGCAGCAGAAGCAACGTCTGGGAAGGACGAGCGTAAGGTATCTTGCGAAGTCGCAGCAACAGCAGCAGCAGTAACACTGTCACTAGCGACCAACGGCTGAGGCGTAGGAATCGTGGCTTCGGCACCCACCATTGCGGTGAGAACCGCAGCGCGGGCCGGCAAGTCGCTGAAGAAGGAGTCTGCCAATAGCAGACCGGCGAGCAACAAGTTCGCGGGGGTATGCAGCGACGGCGGCAGATGGCGAGTGTCAGTGTGCTCAAGATTGCGTAACGATGACGACGCGTGAGTCATTAACTGTGAGTCAACGGGGACGGCGCTTGATCTGGACGTCAATGCTGCAGCCACGAAGTTGTCAAAATTGTCTAAATTGCCGTTGTCGCCTTCGGTACTGTTTCCGCCGCCGCCACTGCCGCCGCCGGAGCTTCCAGCGTGCGAACGCGACAGAATCCGGTGAATCAGCAGCAACGCGTGCAGGACGATTATTGGCGTGGACGGCGTGATACTGTGGGTGTTCAGCACGGAGGCCGCGAATCGCTTCAGCTGCACTAAGGCAGACGTGGAACGGAGGGACTGGTGGTGTACGTGGTGGGCCCACACAAGGCGCGCTGTGACAGACGCGGCTAGAGCAGCGAGCGGCGAGGGAGCAGGCTGTTCCACACCTTGCGAGTTCCCCGGCCGCAGCGCGAAGCTCAGATGTCGCGGGGAGGTTGAAGAGGGGGATCCGTGAGGCAGCAGCGGGGCGCGCACGAGGATCGAGTCGGGGATTGGAGACGGCTGTTCTCTATCTGACACAGAGTCGAGGGTGTGTAGACTCATTTCCAGCGGATGCGCGTGAACGACTTTGTGTGGACGGGCCCGCGCGGAGGGAAACGACGGGGTTTTATCGCGGAGTGTTGCGAGTGAGTCACCGTGACTCACAATTGGTCCTCCTTGCCTCACCACCGCGCCCAATCGCGATGTGGACCGATGGTCCGAAGGGTGGATGCACGGATGGATAGAGGGACAGAGGGGCAGACGCACACTGCACGGCAGCGCGGCCGAAGCTTAGAACAAACGACCAAACAAATGAACAAAAGGAGGGAATGAAGTACCAAGTTTTGGCTCGTTGGCAAATTGTCAGTGCGGATGTGCGAAATATGTCTCACGGCGGCTCGCAGGTATGTTTGTGTGAGGAAGGTGTGAATGAAATTCGAGCCATCGAAATTAACAGAACTCACCAACATTCATAACTATGCACAGATTTCAAATAGACAGAAACTACTATGACGTGGAACGTCCAGACCTTCCGCTTTATTTGCTACCAAAGAAGGAGACTTGTGAAGTAATATAAAGTTTCATAACCTGGGAGGCAATCGAACTGCAGGTGGCATGTTGATATGTTTGTATTCATATGCTTACAACATCCCACCATCGAAACCCGCAAGTTGCTACGTGTTTAAACGCGAAATATGTCTGCCAAAAAGGAGAATGCTCGCAAGTTAGAATGTTTTTAACGTGCAACTTTCATTCGGTGAAGTCCAAACAACTTGGATTGGATGCTGTCACACGCGTCGAAGTATCTTTGTACGTGAACAAAAGGCACGGATGGGTCAGTTGCCAAATTCTTCAGATAAAGTACAAGTTGCTTTTTTATCTTTTTTGTTCGATTTGTGGAAGTCTGCTTACTCCTGACAGATGATACCAAAGTAAAAGCCAAAGTTCAGATTTCACATTTCCTGAACATATTGTCTTCCAGCGGCATTCCAAAGCAACATAAAGTCCTATATTTAAAGTTCGGTCACAAAGATCGAGCCTTCTGAAATAGCTAGGGTGTTTTTCAGTTCAAGAAGTGCGTCACTGTACCGTTAATCATTGCACGATTTCTTTTTTCTCCTAGCGAAGGAGTCGCGATTACGGCTGGATCCCAAAAATGAAAGTATTTTTAAAGGTCTCGACACTTCGATCATGCGCTTGAGACTGCTCCGATCCATGTTCAGCTTGATTGCGCGGTATGAATGCCACTGGAAATAACGTCGTAATTCTTGTGATACAAGGCCAGAACGAGTTCTTGCAGTAGTCGGCAGAACTCGAAGTCAAGGGAACATCTGACAGGACGGAACGATCCCAGAAAAAGTGAAAGAAGTGCCGGACGCAGCTCAAGAACTTGCAGGAGTTACTTGGATCAAAAAAGGATCGCGTATACGATTGAGATGCTACAGCCTTTGCTCGGTCGAGTTTTTTTCTTGCATGTCGTCAGAGCATCGTTTCTGTTCGATTTCGTGCAAGTACTACACTAGTTCTGCCTGCGAATGATATTCGCTAATGAGGTCCAACCAAATACCGTGCCGGAATACTAAGTCTTGGATTCAAAGTCCATGGCTCGCTAGGGGCGTCAGTTCTGATTTAATTATTCAAAAGTCCCAAATCCATATTTGGCATCCAATCTGATTCGGCCCTAAATTCAGTGACCAGCTTTTCTCCATCGAGTCTGCGATCCCAATTCCATGAGACATAAAAGAAAGGACTTTGTGCTGAGTGAGGCCCAACATTTAGGCTCACTCAGCACAATCCTGGATTGGAAATGTAGCCATCAGAAGAAACTTGACATGGCTTCGGTAAATTCAATGATTCTGGGTTCAATCCTGAAAAGGTGGAAAATCTGAAAGCTTTTACGAGCAAAACTGTTTCGAAAAGAAACCTTTATTTCAAATACATCTTTGCACCCGTTTCATCTCTTCTGGTGTCAGTCGAAGCAACACCCCCAAAGCCGGAATCATCTGCATCTGTAATTTTTTATTCAGACTGGAAACACTCATCGATTTTGTTATACCTTGGTATCTCGCTTGGATTCTACAAACCTCAGAACCACATTTTTCAAGTACTCTTCATTGGGCGGGAGCTTTGCCGAAGTTGAAGAAAAATTTAACGAAGAAGCCGAGTTCTTTCGACTTAAAGGCAGGAAGAAAGGTGCACTTCCCCTGATTGGAGACCCTGCTGTTTGCGGATTGTTGGCCATGCTTGAAGATCCAGACAGGTCAAACTGAGAGCTCAGGCTGCTTCTTGGAACATCGTTCACAGCTGGACTATTTGTATTTGCCAGTGCCACTTCAGACTGATCCACTCCAGAATTTTGATGTGAGAGCGGAGGAGACGTCAAAGGCGTCGATATTCCAATACTTCGGGCAAGCTTCCTCACTTCATCCTTCAGTGACTGAGAAAAATAAATCAGTCGGGAAATGTCAAAGGTACCCACCCAACCTTATTAAGCTTCAACAGATGACTTTCGCGCGCTTTACAGTCATCCACGACTTTTTCGAGTTCCATACACCGAGAACGCAATCCCTCGGTTCGAGTCAAAATTTCATGCTCCTTCCCAGACTTCAGCAGCTCCATTTGGTGAAGCGCCGCCTTCCATTCTTCTTCTTTAGCAATAAAATCATCCATCTGTTGACGCAACCGCACAAGCTCAGCTTTCAGTCCCTCACATTCCTTTTCGTTGCGAACCAGCATTTCATCTACCACATCCTTTTCCTGCTTCACCGCTAACAAACTGTTCTCTTTGTCACGAATTGTTTTCGCATGTTTCGCGACATCCCGCCGCAACTGCATTATCTCTCGCCGCAGTGCATCCACTTCATCTGTGTTGCTACCAAAGTTTCTCTCCGCCTCATAACATAGCTTTTCAAGCTCGGAAGTCCTTAGTTTCAGCTGCTCGTGCTCAATTGATTTACTTTCGAACAACCGTTTCGAGGTCTCGAGCTCTTCGTCCAGTGTTGCGATGCGCTCCTCGAGATCCTTGATTCTTTCACCGAGCTGCGAAACTTGGTTCGTCTGTAGCGCAAAAGTCCCTCGAAGTGATCCGAGCTCACTTGCGGAGGAGTTTGCAGCCTCTTGCAAGGAATCACGTTCTGCCACAGCGCGCTCGAGCTTTGCTTTCATTTCTTTCACTCTGGAGTTCGCTTCCTCTGTTTCAGCATTCTTGGCTCCATTTTGTTTTTCGAGAAGGAAAATATCGTCATTTTGTTTTCGAATTCGCATGGTGAGCTCATCCACTTGCTTTGTCAGGTTCAAAAGTTTTATATCTCGCTCGGCAACGCCAGTGGACGCGTTCGATCGTAAATCACTCAACTCTCCCCTTACCGCAAGCTGAAATAACAGGATTAAGTTATTCAATCGCTTTACACGCTGAGTTACCAGTTCAGTGTCCCGAGATTGCACCATATCCTCGAGCTTCAAGATTTTAGCTTTCATATTCCGTAGCAATTGAATACTTTTGTTCTTTTTCTCTTCCTCTTCTGACAGCTTTGATTTGATTTGATTAATCTCATTCTCCTTCGCCAAAAGCTCTTCAGAATGCGAAGCAATAGAAGCTTTCGCGACAGAAAGGGCCTCGTCAGCCAATTTTAAGCGGGTAGAAAGTTCAACAAACTGTTTGTCTGAAGTTATACTGTCCGGTATTTGGCCATTTGTTTCGGGTGTTCGGCCTGAACGCGTTATCTCGGAGTTACTGAGAGTGTCGGCTTCCACTAAGAGTGAATTCACGGATTTTGAATTGAGTTGTGATTCCAAAGCGGAAACTCTGCTTTCCAGAATCCGTCGGACACCAGAGAGTTTCTCATTCTCTGAATTGAGTTCATCCACTTTCGATTTCAATTCGTGTTCGTTTTCGGATGTTGTCGTCCCCAGGAGCATTTCACCTTTTAGAGAATCCAGCTCCAATTCGGCTTTTCGCAACGCATTGTTTGCCGCCTCCAACTCCTCCGAATGCTTAACTTTCATTTGATCAACTTCCTTTTGACGCATCTCCGAGTCGTTTTTCATCTTTCTGACAACTGCAAACGCCTTTTCGGTTTTGTTAACTGCTTCTTGCTGAGCAACCTGCGCCGCCGCAAGTTTCGCATCCATATCCTTATTTAAGTCTCTCAAAGTATGGAATTTCACCTTTGTCTCTTCTAGCGTCGCTTTTGTCTGATCAAGTTCTTTACTCAGGGTCATTTCCTTCGGTACAACTGCTCGCAGTTGAGAGCGCAGGGATTCAATCGTTTCCTTCAGGGCTTCTACATTTTCGTGAGTGCAAGCAACTGTTGGTTCAGACAATGGATCACTAATGGATTCATCATCGGATTTTTTTGTCGCTGCTCGTAGAGATTCGTTGAAACTCATCAATTCGTCGACTCTTAATTGAAGAGATTTGATTCGCTCTTCGTACTGTTCATTCAGAGCTGCAGCATCATGTGTAACGAGTGCATTTTCACTCAGATTTTCAGTGCTAGAAGACGACGCCCGTAAAATCAGAACATCATTTTCAAGAACACTGATTTGATTCTTTGACTTTTCCAGTTCGGACTCCATGTTCTTCATTTGATCCTGTGCTCTTTGCAAATTGGCACGAGCAGCAATCACATCCTTCTCCAAATCGTCATGCTCTTTCGTTTTCATTTCAGCTTCTGTTTTCAATTTTCGAATTATTGCGAACGCCTTTTCAGTTTTCGTGACAGCTTCCTTGTGATTCGCTTGCGCGACTTCTAATTCTTCCTTTAGAGACTTCAAAAGCTCCGAGTCAGATTTGATCTGCTTGGCATGTTCGTCTCTGGTCATAGTGACACCCGAAAGGGACTGCAAAGTCTCAGATAATTTCTTTTCGACCTCTTTCAACTGAGCCTTTGCGAGTTCGGCCTCTTCCACAGCTTTTTTCTTTGCATTGTTTGCTGCAACATGTCCGTCTATTGCCCCTTGACTAGCAGAGACAGCAGCCCTCTTTTGAGCTTCAGCACCCTTCAGTTCAACTTGCAAATTGAGTTTTTCTTCTACCAAGCTTTTTATCTGCTCACGAAGCTTTTGAACCAGTTCCCGTTCAGTATTCAGCATTCTCTTGTGATTTTCAACATCGGATTCCAAAGATTTAACGGTAACTTCGTTCACTGCCGCCATTGCGTCGAGATTCTGTGCATTTCGCTCATCGACCGTGTCTAACTCCTTCTGCACTCTCACTCGTTCAGACTCGACCTCAGAAATACGCGTCTCTAATGACGAAATAGTATCTAGCGATGTCTGATGATCCTTGGCTATCGTGGCGATTCTCGCATTGAGTGACTTTATAATCTCTTCTTTTTCCAACAGAATTCCTTCTAGTCCAGAGACTTGTGCATCGTTTACACCGTCTATTGACCCTGTCCGGGATGGCGCAGAAATTGCCGTAAAGCTTGCCCGCTTGCGAACAATGCTGCTCGTAGCGCTCATAGAACTTCGCAATTTCTTGTTTGCTTCGACCAACTCTGCATTTTGTTCCGTAAGAGCTTCGATTTCAAGTCTCAGTGACGCTATGGTCGAGTCTGGACCTGACCGCTCGCTGCTTTCCTTTGTAATTTCATCGCTGGTTGGGAATACTGTCGAATCGGCCATTTCTAGCAGATAGCGTGTCGTTGTCGAATTTGATTCAGGAATATTTGAAGCATTCACATCAATAGCGACGAGAACTGACTTGCTTGATCTCCGAGCAGCATCGACCAGTTCGTCGACACTGTCCTCACTTTCTCCATCATCGGAATTCCAGGCCTTCTCTGAAGCTGTTGCGGGTGCCAGGGTTAAAGAGTTATGCCGTTGGAACATGGCAACGCCGGCTGCAGAATTTTGCCTCGACCGTACGGAATGATTGTGCTGCTGGAGATCCTTTACTTTCGAAACTGCCCTATCTCGTTCATCCGACGCTTTTCGTAACGCCGCTGTGAGTTGCCTGATTTGGAACTTGAGTTGGAGTGTTGTTCCGGCAGACAGATCTTTTGCCGTGACCTCTTCTTCAGTTTCTGGAGACTCAAGAAGTAAATCCACAGATTCAGATGACACTGCTTGCGAGTTTTCTTCCAACACGTTGGTCGGTTGGGTAGTTGGCGTCGTTGCGGCGACTGCTTTTGCCCTGAAAGTGCTGAAGAATGACGAAGTTGTCGCGATGATGGATGACGGCGAATTGGAAGTTGGAGATTGCTTTTGCGGAGCAGGTGTTGTCGCTGCAGGCAAAGTAGCCTGCACAGGACCATTGGTTGTGCGAGTAGAGGAAATTGGGTCCGTGGCCAGTCCACTTCCGCGTCTCGAAGTACTCTGAGACTCCGAACTTATTTCAGTTGCTTTAATTCCTCGCATTTGCTGCGGGGGGACCGTAAACAAAGTTGGTATCAAATTGCTCGACAAACCTCATTCAAAGCAAAAACTTCGGCTTGCAAGCTTTCAATCTCCTTGGATTTTGTATCCAATTCAAGGACATTCTTTCGGCTTTTTTCATTCAACACGACAAGTTCTTCTCTTTGTCGTTCGTTGGAAATAGTCAATTCCTGTCAAAAATTAGTCAAACGGCAGCAATAACTTTGTTGGTTCACTCACGAGAAACTGAGACTTCTGGGTCGAAAGAATACTTTGAAACTGACTTAGTGAAGACTCGTCTCCGACGGAAACACCTTCGGAAAGAACCGTGTTTTCTATAATGATCTCATTCAACCTAGTGTTATGACGGGACAGCTTTTTGTAAGCATGCTCCAGATCTTGTTTCGAAGTCAGTAAATACTTTGATCACAACATATGAGGAATGGGATCACCGTTGAACATAGTTTGCAATTTCTCGACCCGTTCCAACCTCGCCATTAGTTCTCCGACGGTGATTTCCAAACTACCTCGATCGTGCGCAATGTTCAGCGTCACGTCATTCGGGGAGATCGGTAGTTGGCTGACCAGAGGTGAAAACACATCGATTAGGTCGGGGTGCTGGGTTTCGTTCGAGGCGGGAATAGTGGGGATAGCGGGAACAAGCACATTCGGGGTAGGGAGTGGAGCATCTAAGGCTGAAGACAATGGTTCGTCCAAGAAGTCGATCAAGGGGGCTCCGGCATCGAGTTGGTTTGGAACAGAGGAGTTGGAGTTATAGAAGAAACGGGGGCCACCGAGCCCGCCGTTGAGGCCGTCTGGATTGGAGCCGCTGTCACTGTCGGACTCATGATCGAAGACAAAGAGCTCCTCGGCCTCGGCCTTTGTTGTGCGCCGGCGCGCGGCCATCTGTTTCGTGTTAAGACAATTCCGTGCGCGTTTTGTGTGCACTCCGACGTCAACCGCCTCCCGCTGCGTTCCGACAATGACACAACCAGTCCAAGCCGAAGCCACTTTGCTGCAACGCTAACATTGCCGCCGTGTTCGTTCTTGAGTTGAAGGAACCGGAATTCGGTTGATGCTCCTGTAACGCATCCAGGTCAAGCAAACGTCATGAGCAAGCTTCTGCTTTTCCTCGTCTGGCAACAATGCACTCCATCCCGTTTATCATCGAGTTCGCACTGTCAGTAGCCCATTGACAAGTTATAAATGCCATATGGACACTCAGCTGAAATTTGGCCACTGTTACCTTCCCAATTCTGTCCAATCATCAAAGTATCACTTTCATATGGACGGTCACCTTTGAAAAACGACAGTACCTTTTCCCAAATGAGGAGCGTATTTTTTCTAAGGCCATTTCTTCAAGGCGTTTGGCGTTGAGGAATTTAAGGGAAATACTTCGAATAAAAAGATATTTACTCTGCACGAGGCTTTACTTGAATGAAAACATAAATAAAACCCACGGCGACAGTAATTACAATCTGAGTATCGCCAGCATTGACTGAAAACGAGGAAATTCAGTATCCACGAAGCTACTGTTCCTGACCTGATATCCTAAATATAGTTGGCGTGCTCGGAGTGTACGGACCAGCAGAATGACCCAGACTTTTTGCCGAGGCCGCCAATTTGCGAGCATCTGTCACGAGCGCGCGTATATGTTTTGCCAGTTCCTCGCGAGCGCTCGACTTTGACTGAAACACTCCGACGCCCTAAAAACAACATGCCAGATCAGGGAAATAAGCCGTCATAACGTACATGAAGCACATGAGCGTCGGAATCGCCATCTGTGGTGGTTTCGCTCATTAGAAACGCGCCGTCACTGTCCCGAAGAGGTAGCTGAGCCAGCAGGCTGGACATTTGTACGAACAGGGCCAGGAATTTCTGGCGCGCGAAAAGTTCTCCAGAACACAAGCAACTGCATTTGCAGTAAAATCATTGTATCTTGTGGAAAAGAGTCGGGTGACAGTGCAAAAATAATCTTTTTCCCGGAAAACCACAATAAAAGGCGGAAAACCGTCAAACTTCCGAAGTGTCGAGTTTGAGCAACAGATATCTACGGTCTTCACTTTCGTCAAAAGCTTCCTTTTGCATTCGTGCCTTGGATTTTCAATATTTCCCAGTTTGACCCAAGGATGCAACGATGCACTAACTTGGCAGCAACAAAAATGTGGAATTCCACAAGTGAATCGAACTGATCGGCGTGTCCACAACAAGCTTGTAAAGTCGAATCCGCTGCGTACTCCAGAGTCACCCGGCGGGAAGGAATCTGGCTAATGCACCAGAGCCGCATATCCGCGATAGGATGCTTACAAGTAGTCACTGATCGTTCCGGGATGAATCAGCATCGTCGCCGATCCATTCGTGCGCAGCGTGCTTTGTGTGATGAAGGAACTCGGATTAATCCAATTCAATAATGCTCGCGGCGACGGACCAGACACGTACACAACTCGCGTCGACCCGGTCACTCGTGTCCGTACTACGCGCCATCGCCCTCCATCTGCATGCCGACCGCGCAGATCCAGCGGCATCGAAGGTGCGTGTGAGGGTCTATGGGAATTCAACTTGAGTTTCTTTGCCTTATGGCGCGCAGCTGCGAGTGCTCTGCCGCTTCTCGCGCGAGCGTGGTTTGATGCTCTCCGTTCTTCTTCCGCATCGCGTATGTCTGCCAGCCTCGCGCCGCCTTCTGTGACCTGTATTTTCAGACTTGCCAGTTGCACGCCTCGCTACCACGAAAGGTGTTCACCACATTCCACGTGCGCTCAGACGCACCAGCGAACAATGACATTCTGTGCGTCGATCTCGATTCATTTCTCGATTCTGTCAGTGTGTTTGGTGGGCCATCGGCGTTGCCGTTTGCTAGTCCGCAGAGCTCGGGGGACGATGCAACCGCGCCGTTGAATTCGGGGAAAAGCTGGAATCGTCCGCAAACGTCGCGTTCGACGTCGGCTGGAAAGTACGCTTCTTCGGGTCAGCCTCCAGTTTCGCTGGACATGGTCCATGATATGCAGAGCAGCGAACTCGTTTTAACGTAATACCGGCTTTTCCTAATCGGACTCAAGTTTCTGCCCAGAATGCAGTGCGATCGCGTGAAATCGATTGCTAGACTGAAAACTTTGGACATTGAATCGACGCTGGACGAAATTATGGAACTTGAAACTCAGTTTGCGGCAAGCGATGTGGCTTGCAAACTCATTTTGAAAGTATACTAGCCATCGGCATATCTGAGCGTGAAATAATTCGTTCTTCACAGTCTATATGGCTCACGCACGCGATGTCTGAGCTTGACGATACAACCGAGACGATTCGAATTCACGTTCAAGAAAGCTCTCCCCATTTGCGTATATCATCGCGTGGAATGTCAGGCGAAACTGTCGTGGAATATTCAGGAGGAGATGTCAGTTTCGGGACCGCCGCAGCAGATTTCGAAGCTTTGGAAAGCGTTTTGTGTAATTGTGCTGAAGTCAGCCATGAGTTGAGTTGTGCAGATGCCTAGTTTTTCTAACTTGTTCTCCAGCTACAAATACTCGGTCATACGATCGTCATTAAGGCATTTACTATTGCTCTCCACCAAAGTTAGCTTGCGTATGAATTGTGAAGGGATGCTGTCCATGCAGGTTTGGGATTACTTCCTGTTAAGTTTAGTGAAATGTTTGCAAGTTCATGGTACCAGTTTCTGAGGCCGGAAGTTTGAGTGGATTGGAACATGGATATGTCAATTTTGTGGTATATTTTCTTTCAGTTAATCGTTTTCATTCATCAGTACAACTACAGTGTTTGCCAAACGTTTGACATTTATTCCTTTGTATTTTTTAATAAATGGAATATCTCCTGAAAAGAAGGTCTGTCGCCAACTGATGGGTTCGCACAGTCGGCATGAATTTTCTTTAAAAGAAGAAACGCAGCCTGACTGGATTCCTGACTGTCTACCAAATTCACCAAATCTTCGATCAAATGCGCAAACGCGAGAACTTCTAGTCGCTCCCACAGAGCAGCTGATTCTGCACTACCCTTCTCATAGAGACACGCAGCACCGAAATCTCCAAGAAGCGCGAGCCCATCCGAGTTTACGAGAATATTGTGCGCATATAAATCACCGTGTGACACCCCTCGAGCGTGAATATGGCAAGCAGCTCCAGCAATACATGAAAGAATGCGCACTACGCTCGAAAGGCTCATGCGTCGGTCAGAGGCAAACACGTCTCGGGAACAAGTGTCAAAATTAGGCGGTCCCCCAAGGGCAACGAATTCCAGGGGTACAAGCGGCAATATAAGCCCATGAGTACCCTCTGGATGACCAGTCACTGCTGCGACTGGAGTGATTAGGGACGGATGTATTCCGGCAGCAATACTGGCGGCCATTTCGTCGCGTGGCAGTCCATCGCTGGTGACTGCAGATTTAAACAGCTTCAAGGCGACTGTGGTATCTCGCCACCGGGCTTGCGAAATGACGCCAGATGCACCAGTCCCAAGTGTGTGCTCCACTACAATATCTTTCCACTCAGCTTGGGTAATGGATTCATGGGCGACTGAAGGGGGACTGCACGGATTTCCTGCGAATGCAAGAAACGCCAACGATGGCATGCGCAGGAGCCAATCAGGAATAGATGAGAATTTGTTGGCACTGATTCGAAGAAGGGCAAGTTTGCGGCAGTTGCTCATCGATGTTGGCAAACTCGAAAGACAATTTCCGGCCAGCATAACCTTTTCGAGGCAATGGCAGTTGCCTATCTCGGCTGGAATCTCAGAGATGCGGTTGTTGGTGAGTATTAGCCAGCGCAGCAGCGGAGGAAACGAATCTCGAGGAACAACAGTCATGTTGTTATTTCGGAACGCCACCATCTGCAAGGCCCGACACGCTGAGAGGGAAGCGGGAAACACATTGAACGCACAATCTGAGAAAAATGCAGTTCTGAGCGTGGTTAGATGTTGCATGTCGTCAGTAGATGGCAGTGAGGACAGCAACCGGCTGCCAGACAAGTCGAGGGTAGTTAGTTGCCACATCGAGGTTATTCTTGAGGGAAGCGTTGTGTCATTAATGCACAACTTGAGTCGGTCAACTTCCTTGTGCTCGTTGTCGACTGCGGAAATCGCGTTAGACGTTGACATTTAATGTGTTTTTCGAACAGGCCACAACGTGACTCCCGCTTTATTGGGAACATCCAACCCAAACCACCCCAATCAAAAGACAGCCGTTTTCTTACTCTTGCTTGCGGGGTCCGCGGGGTCCACGGTTCAGACCAGGAATACGAGTTTCGGTGGAAGTTTGCGGGTTGATCACCTGAACGGGAAGGCTTTCGAAGTTGATGGCCTTCAGGAGAGCCTGTTAAGCAAAGGAGTCATAAATATATCGTCTCTCTCCTCTGAATACAAACGTACAGCAGTCTCTGGGTCAACTTCGATTGTCTCAATCGCAAGAGCAGAGGTTTCAGGGACGTAGTTGTCCTTGCGCTCACGCTCCTCTTCCTGTAGCTTAAACGAAATTCCGCGCACAGGACCCTTCTGAATACGCTTCATCAAGTGAGTGGTGAATCCAGCGATCTTGTTGCGGAGACGCTTTGACGCAATGATAGCAACTTCATCGCAAATTCTCTTGTTGGTTTGGAAGTCCAGCGTAAGTCTCGGATAATATTTCTCAATCACGACTCGCGACGCCTTCTTGACGGTCTTTGTTCGGACGCGACCCTGTTTGAAGTGAAGTTTCAGTCACCGTTTGAGTCTTTCCACGGAACGTCCATCCCCATCCAAACCGTCCATCCACCAATCCTTCAACCCCTTTAGATCCAGAGAACATGGCATCAACGCTTAGGGATTGGGGTGATAGTGGGTGAGAAACGATGAACGAGTTGCCCTCAGATTCCTGCACGTCAAGATGCCAGCCACGACCAACCAAAGGCATCTGTCACGGCCACAGAATAGCACGGTAGGCAAAGCTCATTCGAATCGGCGGCATTGAAGACCGGCATGAATAACATTGGGAGCCTGTGGGAAGAGGACACCAACCATTTTTGGAGGAAAGAGGACTGCTCACAAATGAACTTCGAGAAAAACCTCCCTTGTGTATCGCGCATTCTCCGCTCTTTGGCATCTGAAATTTCCGAGTTGCTCATCCTTCGGCAGCCGTGTAGTGTCAAATGCGCTCTGTAAAGAACGTTTGATCGGTTTGTCTTGAGGATCTGAGAGAAGGGATCCAGCGTAGTGAATTCTGGTCGTCTTCCATTAACTCAGGATTGCTGATATATAGTTGTACGAAATTCCACAAAGCCTCGTCCATTCAGAGGGCCGGTAGAAATTTATACCTACTTACGACGCGCAAGCTACAATTCCTGAAAAGCATTTCCTTAGAGTCTTGCGTTCCCAGAAATCACCGAACATCCATCCGTTAAGGCGTCCGAGGGTGAATCGTAATGGATCACAGCACCATTTTGATTGTAGAGGAATGTTTTTATGAACATTCAGAGCTGGTGGCAGCTGGCTCACAGAGGCAGGAGAACTACGGGCAGCCGAAGATATTGGAAACGAACGTGACGTGTTGAAAACGCAATGTTTCTTCTGCCATGCCTGTATTTCCCAATCCAAGTCGATGCCGAGTATCTGACACACATTTTTCATTCCTTGAATTCAACCCGCCATGGCTCAGTGGAATACAATGGACTTTGCTGGACCGCAACAGGAAGTTAAACTTGAAAGTTTGATTCCCGCAACCCTCCCGTCCAAAGGACCTTGCAGGCACGGAATGCGCATGATTGTTCTGTGATAACGGCAAAAATCCAATCATTTTCCTTCATCCAATGTTTTCCCGTTCACTGTTGCGCCGCTCCACCACTGCTGCGTCGGCCCTTCGAACTGCGAGATGCACGGTCCGGACTAGCATGCGTACTCTCTCGACACCTGCTGGAAACGTGGGCTGATTTGCGTGATACCGCCGAGTACTTATCTGTCCTCCAGCACCTTACTGTGCGTGAGGCTCTCAACCAGGCAATGGACGAGGAAATGGCTCGCGACGACAAGATTTATCTGCTTGGTGAAGAAGTTGCACAGTACAACGGCGCATACAAGGTACTCTCGGTGTTTCCCGGGTGTTTCAATAACTTTCTGCCAGGTATCGAAGGGCCTGCTGGAGAAGTATGGGGACAAGCGCGTCATCGACACTCCCATTACTGAAATGGGCTTCGCTGGTATTGCTGTTGGCTCTGCTCTGGCGGGACTCAAACCAATCTGCGAGTTCATGACCTTCAACTTCTCTATGCAGGTGCGTGACTATTTTTACTTCGAAACATGGTATATCCCCTTATTGCTTATGCCAGGCTATCGATCAAATCGTGAACTCCGCGGCAAAAACCCGATACATGTCTGGAGGAACAATCGAATGCCCGATAGTATTCCGGGGACCAAACGGCGCGGCTGCGGGTGTGGCTGCTCAGCACTCGCAGTGTTTTGCCGCTTGGTTTGGATCCGTTCCTGGGCTTAAAGTTGTCTCGCCTTTCAGTGCCGAAGACGCAAAAGGCTTGCTGAAGGCTGCCATCAGGGACCCAAACCCGGTCGTGGTTCTAGAAAATGAACTGATGTACGGTGTATCATTTCCTGTTAGCGACGAGGTTCTGAGCAATGAATTCGTGTTGGAAATCGGCAAGGCGAAGATTGAAAGAGAAGGTCTTTCCTTTTCGTTTTTTTTATCTGCCTTTCGATTTCTGAATTTTTTGAAGGTTCGGATATTACCATCGTTGCACATTCTCGCCCCGTGCAGTTTGCACTGGATGCCGCCGAAGAACTTGCCAAGAGTGGCATTAGCGCTGAAGTGATAAACCTTCGGTCAATTCGTCCACTGGACATTGATGCAGTCATTGCGTCGGTGAAGAAAACGAATCATTTGGTCACAGTTGAAGGTGGTTGGCCACAGTTTGGAGTTGGCTCAGAAATTGCTGCTCAGATCTTGGAGAGTAAGTTTACGCTGGATGTCATAAGACGAATCTGACGAGTTAAAATTAGGCGATGCGTTTGACCATCTTGATTCACCGATTTTCCGAGTCACTGGAGCTGATGTGCCGATGCCCTATGCAAAGAACTTGGAAGACCTGTCCTTACCAAGCATCAGCAACATCGTGAATGCAGCACGCAAATCGCTCAACAAGTAAAGCGAAAGCACCAAAATTCCGGAATGCGCACGTTGTGGAAGACGAACGCGCGCGGGTGGGTGCTGGCGTCTTGATAAAGTGCTCGTGTCCTCCTTTTTCTGTTCAAAATGAATGACACCTTGTTGTTGGCCAGCGCCGCAGTCGGCGCCGCAGTCGCGCTGTCTTATATCGCAAGCTTCCTCCGGACCGTTGTAGATGCATATCTCATTCCAGGTACGGTTGCATGACAGCCTGGCGTGGGCTTCCGGATAAACTCGGATTAAAGTGTTGAACTAGGCAAAACTCTGAAGTCATTCGGAGCTGTCCCTGGCACATGGGTAGTCGTAACTGGTGGTTCTGATGGTATTGGAAGAGAGTTTGCCGAGCAGCTTTCCCAGCGTCACAGCCTGAACGTGCTTCTTGTCGCTCGCAACAAGACGAAGCTCGATAACGCAAGAGACGAGATTGCCTCGAAGGTTCGAAGTGGTGTCAGTGTCAAAACGCATGTTATGGATTTCGCGAGCGCTGGTCCTGCCGAGTATGCAGGACTTCGAAAGGCTTTGACCGAGCTCGGCGGAAAGGTGTCAGTGCTTATTAATAACGTGAGATATCCTTTTGTTTCTTTTACCGGCACCGTTGCTTTGATTGATCCCCCATACTTCAGGTGGCTGTGAACCATGAGTTTCCGGTTTCGTTTCTGGACGAATCCGAGACTACGATTGAGTCCATTGTCAAAGTGAACATCTCTTCACAGCTGGCAGTTACGCGCATCGTTGCCCCGCTCATGGTTACCGAACGCAAAGGATTGATTCTCAATATCGGCTCGCTGGCAGGCATTGTGCCGTCGGCGCTGTTATCGGTGTATTCCGCGTCAAAAGCGTTCTTCCGTTTTTGGTCAGATGCTCTGGCGCTTGAATTGGCTCCGGCTGGGGTTCATGTCCAGCATGTGCGCGCGTTTTTTGTAGTCACAGCCATGTCCAAAATTCGCAAACCAACTTGGACGACGCCGACTCCAAAACTGTTTGTTCGCTCTGTTCTTGCAAATCTGGGAAAAGATATCGATTCTGCACCGTTCCCATCCCACGCTCTGTTGATGTGGGTAATGGACAAGTTGATGGGCGAAAGATTTTGGATGAATCAGTCGAACACGATGCACATCGACATTCGCAAGCGTGCTTTGAAGAAGAAGGAAAGAGATGCTGCTGCTGCTGCCTCCGCAAGCGGAAAGAAATCGCTTTGATAATGAGTTTTTTACTTCCCAATCGAAGTAAAATTCAAAAAATAAAAAACAACAACCGACTCCTTCGTTGATGCCCACTTTTTCATTTCCTCAGTAGAAGCACCAATGCAATTTTTTTCCAGAAAGGCTATAGTGTAATAAACGCCCTTGGACGTTGGTTGAAAATCCAAACATCTCGGCGACCATCCCATTTACCGAACATTAACCTGGTTGAATCCCGGTGCAGCTTGACAGAGGCCACTTGTTTCCGTAACTGAGGAGCTCAGTTGGCAATATTGCAAAGAAAGAAAAAAATTTTCACACACGTCTAACTTCAACACCATCAGTGGGTATGTGTAGGACGCTGTGATTCTCTCGAGCGGTGCACAAATGAAAAAAAATTCGTCAAGGAGTCATTGCCTTGCGCCGCTATCTTCAAAGATTGTTTGCAAAAACCTGATTTCTGTCCTGCAAACTCTGCCGGTTCCGGAAACCTTTCGTTCCGGAGTTTCTTCGGCGCTCTGATAAAAAATAAATGCGATTCCAGCGCACTGTTTAAGCTCTTGCACAACGAAGATTGTTACGAACAGAAGTGGGGCTCGTGGCTACCGCTGATGAGACTTCATCCAGGCCCTCATTGATAAGCACGTCAATCAGCCAACAAGTTCATAAAATCTCTTTGCAGTTCTTAACTATATCTGGCCGCAAGCCGCATTAACAGCCGTTTCAGGTCTTGCATGAAACCAACACACTTGTTGAGTTCCAAACACATTTTCTTGAAATTGTTTCAGCAATGTCCCCGATTGTGGAACATCCCACTTGTGTGGAGCTCTCCTTCGTCTCATTCCGCGGACTTACTCTCAGAGGAAAAGCGTGGGGCGTCGATCACGAACGATCGCATCGCCTGTTGGCGTTGCATGGGGTAACACCGCTCTTGAATTACTAGCCTTGATGACTGAATCCCTTCAGTGGTTGGACAACTGTGCTACATGGGATTATTTCCTGCCCCTATTACTCAAGAAGAATCCAGAGTTTTATGTTGTGGCAATTGATTTTGCTGGCCACGGGGAGTCGGACAGAAGGTGCCTGAAGTTTCGGCGGATTTTTTGGGCTGACAAATGTTTCTCAGATCAAATGAGGCTGATTACCTCATGCACAATTATGTGGAAGATGCTGTTGCTGTTATTGAATCGCTGAGTACGTCGTCCGTCTCGCACAAACGTGTTAATCAGATGACCAGATTGGGACTCATTTTCAATAATCGGGCATTCCATGGGCGGCGCCGTTGGGCTTTTGCTTTCTGCAGTTTTAAGCAGGAAGGTGAGATCGATTACAGTCGTAGACAACTTTGGTCCGTTCACCAGCGATCCTGTTCGGAGCTCCAAAAATTCAATCGCCGCAAGATCGGCAAAAAGGAAACCGAACCTCACAATTTTTGAGTCTGCAGAACATGCCGTGGA
Source organism: Entophlyctis luteolus (assembly GCA_027604725.1). Taxonomy (NCBI): domain Eukaryota; kingdom Fungi; phylum Chytridiomycota; class Chytridiomycetes; order Chytridiales; family Chytriomycetaceae; genus Entophlyctis; species Entophlyctis luteolus. Next base: position 99,851 of record JADHYT010000038.1, on the reverse strand, counting down.
TGTTCGCATGAAAACTGGCCTGCACTTCATTTCCGAAGCGCCTTTGCGGCTCCTTGTTGAACGAGGACTCACAGAGCATGAGAGTGGCACTGGCTACGTCTGGTCCACCGATCCATTTGTTGCCAAAAACAGTCCATTCATGTACAGCGAAGAAGATGTTTTAGCTTTTCTGGCGCAAGTGAAAAGTCCAGTTTTGGCGATTTTTGGGAACGAAGGTCTATTCACTGGTGACCACCCAAGCATCGACCAACGTATGAAAGCTGTTGAAAACTTGAAAGTTGTTAATTTGCCTGGCGGACATCATTTGCACTTGGAACCCGAAACAGTTCAGGACGTCGTGAATGCGTTTCTGAGTTTCATTGGGTGTTGTGAGACTCGGCGCAATATGATCCATTGCAAGCTTTATTGCTTTGTCACCCCTTACTAACTGGACGATAGTGACCCTGCTCGTGTGATATTGGTCATAGGGGTTTCGCCCGATTGTATCACGGTGAGCTTATTCTCGCTGTGGGGCAACAGGTTCCTTCTTGATCCCGTATACGCGGTTGTGAGAGCAAAGCCGGTCTCGCCTTCTCCGTATTCCATAGGTAATCCTTGCTGCCCCTGTGTTTGAGTATCCTCCAGAGCACTGTTAATGGATTGCAAATTCTCTGCGAATAATTTAAATTGCTCCTCGGTAGGAGGTTCGACCAAGCCAACTTCGACAACATTAACAAATTCATTTTCACCCTTCTTCACGCCTTCTGTTGGATATATTCGTGGATCATAATCGAATTCCTCATCGACTCCGCCATTTTGTTGCTGATCCACTTCATTCTCAACGCCAAGACCAACTCCATTCATTTTAGCAAATAGCAAGCGCAGAACGCGCTCCTTGTCGGACCAGCTGAGGTCATGAATGTCAATAGATTTCTGTCCATCTGGACCAGTTTCTTCCGCGGCCGCAGCCATGTACTTTGGCACAGGGGAAGCAGGCGACTTCATTATTTGAGTGGCGACAGCGGCAGCATTAAGCTTAAATTTGTTCACTTGAGGAGTGACATTTGGCCGGAATGACTGCACTGGCGGAAACGGGACTTTCTTGGACATAACCTGGGAAATCGATTGATAAGTTTTGAGCGAGTCCATGATAACCACAAAAAAGTAAACCTCTCGAATTTTATGATTGTATTCAGCATGCGCTGCTTTTTTTGATGCTTCTGCTTCTTTTTGGATTTGCTTCCGCACGTGGTCTAAAGCATCCATAAAAAACTTCTCCAGCCTGGTTCTTTGGTCCAAAATATGCTGCGCCAGCCGCTGTTAATTCCAATTAAACTGAAGCTACTTTCAGTGGGCGGGGAAAGGAAAGAAGGGAACCTTTATGTGCTTCATTTCGTACGTTTTTATCTCCAAATTTTCACGAAGCTTCACGGTCACTTTTCGCACCTCGTTCAATTCTTTTCGTGCCAATTTACCAATTATTTCGCGCTCATGCTCAAACTCGCGAACGACATGACTCAAAGAATGTTCCATACTCTCGATTTTTAAGTTAAGTTCCTTAATCTGGTAGAAAAGATGACGGCTATAGTTATTTGGAAAGAACTCTCTGTTCATACCTCTTGGGCTTGCTGCTTGACTTGGAGAACTTTTTCTTTCACAATAACGTTGTGCAAATCCTTCTCTTCCATAAGCTGCCTGTTAGCTTCCAACAAGGCTTTGTTTTGCTTAGTGAGTTCTTCACTTTCTTGAACATGGTGTTTCAAGGAATCTGCCATTCGGAGGTTTTCTTTGTAGATTTCTTTTGTAGTCTCGTTCAAGTTAAACATTGCCTCCTGTGAATGGGGTTTGTCTACTTCGCACGAAGTCCACAATTATTGTCCTTGCCTGGTGCGCTTTCGCTGCCAGCTCCGAAATTTTTCGGTTTGCGTCTTTCTGTAATCTAATTTTCTCTTCGAAAAACTTTCGCTCCATGCGAGTAACAGTTTCTTTGTGCTGCCTCTGCGTGTCTGCAAGTTCTTCTTTCTGGTACTCCAAGTCTTTGAGCATATCTTGGCGTTTTTTCTGGTGCGGGTTGTTAAAAAAAAGTGCTTTCAGCGAAACAAAGGCTACTCTGAAATCCTTGATGACTGCGAATTCTGATTGCATCACTTTAAATGCCGCGTCCTTTTCGTTCAAGATGGAATTCATCTCTGTTTCGAAAGCAATCAAAAAGAAGTAAGCAATTTTTTTTTTTCTTTTCAAAATTTCACCTGCTATTTTGTTTTCGGCCTCTTCAATGATCGCTAGCCTGTCGAGTTTGGCGCGCTCAAGAGCATTCCGCATTTCTTCTCGAATTGTCTGGATTTCGTTGTCTTTGCGTTGCGATTCAGCGTGCAAAGCCGCAATTACTTCCAACTTATTGAAGCCGGTCAGCAATTGAAGAATCGGACAGGAAAAACTGAACTGCATCTTTTTCCTGCTGCGTAAAGTTTTCTTGCAGCTCTTCGTTTGTTGTTATAAGGCCGTTCATGCGTTCTCGCACGCCTGTTAAAGACTTGGTCGTTGCGTCAAGCCTGAGGGAAACAGAGAGTTAGCTTCATAGATCGAAAGGGAGATTCGATACGTTTGCTCAATCGCATATTGAGCTGCCGGAACCCAATCGCCATGGGAGTTCAGGATCAGGCCATCCTTATGACCCTTTTTCTTGTCATCGCGATGCTTCTTCTTCTTTCCGTCCTTCTTGCCGCCTTCTTTCTTTTCCTTCTTCTTCTTCTCGCCCATGAATCGTTTGACGATGGTCGGGCCTGATGGGGCGCCGCGATTTTGTCAAAACGTAAATCCCTCATTACTTTATTCATGAGTCCGCTTCCAACCCGATCCCCCAACATCCTCATGAAGAAGAAAGAATAACGAACTTTCAAGCCCTGATCTTGGCAAGCCTCTTCTGAACCGCATCAATGAATTCCTCTGAGCTGACATAGTGTTCGCGGGCGAGCCTTGAAAAAAAATTATTTTTTTTTTGGATGTGTCAGCGTGCTGCGTTCAAACAGCATGATACTTACTTGTCTTGATGAATGGACAAAGCCAAATCCTTCGTCATAATACCGTCAACTTGCACAGTGTCAACGGTCGCCGTCTCAAGGTCGGCAGCGAATGACGCCAACGAGGAGTTACCGTCTAATTTGGCACGGTGGGCCAAACCACGAGTCCAAGCGAAAATAGAAGCAATAGAGTTCGTGCTAGTCTCGCGACCCTTTTGGTGCTCGCGGTAATGGCGTGTGACAGTACCGTGGGCGGCTTCGGCTTCGATTGTTTTTCCGTCGGGAGTGACCAACACTGAGGTCATCAAACCCAGAGAACCATATCCTTGAGCGAGAATATCGGATTGCACATCACCGTCGTAGTTCTTGCAAGCCCACACAAATCCTCCGGAAGACTTAAGCGCTTGCGCAACCATGTCATCGATCAAACGGTGTTCGTACCAAATGTTCTGCTCCTTGAATTTCGCCGCGAACTCGTTTTCGTAGATTTCTTGAAAGATGTCTTTGAATCGACCGTCGTACTTTTTGAGAATCGTGTTTTTTGTCGAAAGATACAGAGGCCACTTCTTTTCAAGTGCGAGTTGGAAGCAAGAGCGTGCGAAACCATCGATTGATTCGTCGGTGTTGTACATTCCGAGAGCAACTCCTCTTCCTTTGAAGTCAAAGACCTTGAATTTTGATTGCTGTCCACCAGATTTAGGAGTAAAAATCATTTCGAAAGAGCCAGGTTCTGTTACAACAAAATCCGTTGCACGATACTTCAAAATATGTTAGCACAGCAACTAGAGGCCACATTTCAAACTAACTTGATCTCCGAAAGCGTGTCTGCCCATTACAATGGGCTTAGTCCATCCGGGAACAATACGCGGGACGTTGCTAAGAAGAATCGGCTCTCTGAAAACGGTTCCGCCCAGAATATTTCTGATAGTTCCGTTCGGTGACTTCCACATTTGCTTGAGACTAAATTCCTTCACGCGAGCTTCATCGGGAGTGATTGTTGCGCACTTGATTCCGACATTGTACTTAAGGATTGCTTCCGCTGCATCGACAGTGACTTGGTCGTTTGTAGCATCGCGGTGCTCCATACTGCATGATAAGCGGTCAGCACATGGGGCGGCCGTTGATTAGAGATGGGCAATCATTTTTCGGATGATTACGGGGGGGATAGCAGGCTCACCCAAGGTCGAAGTACTTGATATCCAAGTTGACGTAGGGCAGAATAAGACGGTCCTTAATCCACTTCCAGAGGATTCTTGTCATTTCATCACCGTCCAGCTCGACGACGGGGTTTGCCACGTCAATCTTTCGCTGGGAGACGAGTTTAGGGGTCAGAACACTAATCAGGGGCACTTACAGAGGCGGCACCAGTGGCCAGCGAGCGGCGGGCAATGGCGGAGACAGGACGGGGGGCGGCGGCGGCGGCCGCAGCGTGTTTGAGGAGGGAAAAGGGCATAGGCAAGGCGGGAAGACAAGGCGGGGCGGGGAAAGAAAGAAGGGCGCAAAGAGGCCGACACCACCGACACAAAAAGCGATGAGATACAAAACAAAAATTTGTCTTGTCTCTCTCTCTCTCTCTCTCTCTGTTTTGGTCTCTCTGTTTTGGCTTGAATCGAAGCCAGCAGCCAGCCACACAGCCCACAAAGCCCACAGCCAATGGCCCCGCATCCGCATCAGCATCCGCATCCCCTGTCCTACACCCCCGAGCTGCTGCTCGATGCGCGGCTGGTGCCCGGTTCCTCCCTGCCCCCCTGCCCTCCCGTGTTCACGCGTCTTTTTCTTTCCGTTCCTCTCAGACCGCCCTGCTGGCCTTCTCCGCCGACGTCAAGGACCTCGCCAAGGAGCGCGCTGATCTTGAGCGCGACTTTTCAAGGAAGCTCGACGCCCTCGCTCGAAAATACTCCACAAAGTGCGCGAAAAGGTTCCTGGCAAGCAAGACAGACGAGATATCCGGGTTGGTTCATTTTCGTCAAATCTTTTGTTTCTCAACTCCACTGCCATAGGACCCCGCACTCCACGGTCGAAGATGCTTGGGACTGTATTGTCAAGAGTATTGAGCTGAGATCACGCGCTCATTGGATTTGTGCCGATTCACTGTCCTCCGACATTGGCGAGTATCTGAAGAGTGTATCCGCAAAACACGACGAATCCAGGAAAAAAGTTCGAAAAAAAAAAAAGCTATCATTGCAGACAAATAATATTGTTGACTATCGAATTATAGCACATGGCATTTGCGCAACGGCTTGTCGCTGAACGAGATGTTGTTTACGCGGACAAGGAGAAGGCAAAGAAAAAGTATGATGACGCTTGTGAATCCGTCGAAGCAATCAGATGTCGATTGGATCGGGCTTCCGACGAAAAATCAAAAGAAAAGCTCAAGCTGCTGTGGCATCAAGAAATCTTAGATATGAACAACAAAAAGGTTGGCCTGAGGCCGATTTTGTGGAGATAAATAAGTGATTGTTCCATAGAACCTATATCTGCTTGCCATAAACGGCGCGAACACGGTTAAGAACAGATACTTTGCGGAAGAAGTCCCTAGCAATCTCAGTGTAAGGAGTCCCCGTGAAAATTATTCTAATTCTGCTCACCAAAAAAGGATCTTCATTGTCTGTCGGAGTCAATATTTCTGTCAATCAAAGCAGCTTGGCAAAAATATTCGAAAATCGAGAAAGACTTTACCGACAGAATTGGAAGTTTCGCCGATTCCAGCTTAATTCCAACCATTGCAAAAATCTCTCCTCAAAATGATACAGAATTGTTCATCCAGTTGAATCCCCAAACCGCTCCTTCGTCCTATCAAAAACTGACACCAAAGGACTTCATTTACATTCCAAGTGTAATGTGGAAAGAAACGACTGAGATGGTGGTCGATCCCTACGCCAGATGCTTTATGATCAACAAGTTGGCAAAGCTCAGAAGAAAACTCGAGCAGATTGACAAAGATTTGAACACAAAACTGAACGGAATCGACGGTTTACAACGATTGCATGAAGGATATGTCAGTATGCCAAACACTGGGGATGCGAATGACGTCTTTGAGGTTTGATTCATCTCAATTTTAGACCCGTGGCTGAAACCTGGTCGAAGAGAATACTTGAAACTAGGAGAGACTGTATACTGCTGGGTTCTATGAAAGCAAGATTGCAGTCAAACATTGATGCAATAATTGCTGGCGTCGGTAGTAAGTCATACTGCAGAGACACAAAACAAAAAAAAGCTAAAGCATGAACTAAAGGCGAAAAAGAAACCGACGTTTTCCACCAATTTCAAAATTGCTCGTTCCCGATCCCGACAACTTGTTTCCACTGTCGTCAAGTAATATGGGGAGCCGGAAAGTTTGGGTTGACTTGCAGAGGTGAGTGAAATACAGCTTTCGATTCTCTCTGACTGTATTCCAGATTGGTATGAGCATTGCTTTATTATCGAATTTCTGAAGCGCTTCGTGCAGTGGCATAAATTCTCATGTCAAATGCGAAATGAAAATCCCACCGAAGTGCTCGCAAGCAAAGTCTCCAATGAAAGTTTTAATTCGCGAAGCATCCACTCCTCCCGCTTTGGTTGCTTCCAATCCTCGATTTCCAAATGAAGCAAAATCTGGAATACAGCCTTCTTTCGGAAACCGGTTGTCTCTCATGACGTTCAGATCAGTTTCGTCGTCCAAAGACGAAACCTCAGAATGGGCGTTTCAAGCACCAGAGCAGTCTCGAACTTTGGCCGCAGGTGTCAAAGCCGTTGTATTGTATGATTATGCACCTCCTCAGGGGTCGGTGGAAGAAATTGCTGTCATCGAAGGCGAGATTGTTCTGGTGCTGGAACCCGGTGAGACTCGGACGATTTTTGTGCCTCGTTTACTGAAAGACTTTTAGACGACGGCAATGGTTGGAGTAAGGTTTGTGCAATAAATTCAATTTTGCCATCTGATTCATGTGAAAGGTTTTGTGTCACGGGGAATCAGGATTGATTCCAACATCGTATATGGAAGAAGTACAAGCACCACACCAACCTCCAGAAGAACAAGTAACAGCTGAAAAAAGCAATGAAAATGAAAAGAAGGAGCTGCTGCCACGTGATTCATTCCAGACAGTTCAAAATGAGGACGAAGCAGAAGATCTTCGTGATTTTGGTGACGGCATCATCGGGATAAAAACAGTATGGAGTTCTTTCTTTGACTTATAGCCGTTGCTGAATATCGAAACCCAGTCAGTATTGTTTGACTTCTTCAAAAATGCCGAAGACGAAATCACCGTCAAGGTATGTGAGCTGTATTGTCCGGAAAAAATGTGAGCATTTTGTCTTAATAGGCTGGACAAGAAGTATGGGTATTGGACGAAGGTACATAAAGTATGGTAAATGAGAAACTTAATGAGATAAGCGCAGATGACGAAGGTTCGGGATGGGTGAACATCAACGATGGTTCGAAAGAAGGCTTAGTTCCAACTTCGTATTTGAGGTTAAAAAAGAAATCTCTGTGACGCAGAATAGAGAGTGTCGGAATTTTGAGTGTCTCGTCAACGAGTATCGTTTTTAAAGTCCGAAAGCTTTGACAGATGAAAAGAAAGGAAAAAAAGGTTCTGAATATGCTTGCACCAACGAAACTGTGCGCGTTCATCCTGCTTTCTTGGAATGTGAATTGCGCTCCCATGGCCACTGGACCCCAGAACACAGCCAGCGCCACCCTTCCAAATATTGGGCTCAAGGCGGCGTCCGCGATTTCTTCCTATCCAGGAACTACCCCGATCTCAACGTCAGCGGCGACGACACCAGCTTACTCTGCCACAACTTCCTATGCAAATGCGGAAAATTCCGCTGTAGCAACTAATCCCGAGGCAAATTCCGCTCAGACATTTACCGCGCCAGAGTCGGCGGTGGAAGCAATTTCATCCGTCACAGCGACAACATCCCCGATGTTAAATCAAATAAGTGATGTTTCTTCAGCACATTCGATCGCAGCTTCGAGTGTTTCGACGGATGCGGGGCAAGAATCGGAATGTGCGAATGTGATCGATGGGCTCCTCGCGTGCACATCCAACGTTACTTTCACCGCATGCTACGGTGGAGCACCAGTAGCAGAAATGGAATGTCCCCCTGGAACAGTTTGCTGCGGATTCAGCTCTTACAGTTGCGTCTATCCCTCGGATGCTTCATGCTTTGTTTGAAAAAGAATTTTTCAGTTAAACCCCACTGTCGCGCCACATACTTATCCCTAACACAAATGATTTTCAATTGATACCGTCTCCACTACGGCCCCTGATAAAATTATTATAAAAGAAGACCGAATGACTGCCAGGATAATTATACACATGATAACACCATGTGAAGTGTTTGGATACTCACAAGCAGCTCCATGCATGGATCGGTTACTCAAAGGCTGAGCCAAAAATTTTGGCTTGTAGATTTTCGAAACACTGATTCCTCCGCCTAAAACTCCATTTCCAAATGCTATTCTCCCAGCGTGAAGGCTCTTGAATGCAGTGTTAGCCTTGCCCAAATAAGAGTTGAAAAGTAAATTGGATTCGGATTTTCCGTGCTTCAAATTTCTGAATGATTTTGTCGTCGCGTCTCATCGTCTGTGACACCCGCGCTCGCTGACACTTCCGTGACGGAGACTAAACGTGCGAGTGCGATTGCCGCGGCAGAGAAGATCCGTATGCACCAGAGCCGAGGGCATTTTTTTTTATTTTTGGCGAAGATGAATTGGAGTTCTTTGTCGAAATTAACGTCTTCAAAATAAAATGCTTAGTAGTATCACCAACTGTTTCTTGCAAGCAGCTCTTTTTTCTGTTTTTTCTTTTGGCCTTTCCACGTCGACGCCAATTGCAACTTGGACTGAGCCAAATGAATCTACAGGGTCATTCAGGTTTTCAGCTCAAACAGCAACAGCCCACTCAAGTCTTGCAAATATTGACGGTGCCTCACATTCGGCCGATTTATCTTCAATCGCGAACGTTAGTCCGCCAACGTTATCTTCTGAAACATCATTGAAAGTCAGCGCGTCCAAGACCGTGGTGGTGTCTTCAATTTCGAACGAGGCCTCCACAGTGTCTTCCGCAGTAACAGCAGCAGTCACTCTATCTAACACGTTCAGCGATATTCCAACTGCAAGCATCCCAAGAGGTTGTGTCAATAATCAAAATATGGCGTTAGTCTTCCGGAACGCAAGCCTAACATACGACACACTCACTGCTCTCATGGAAAGCAATATATTGGCAACGTTTTTCGTCTCGTCAGAATTTGCATTAAACAACCAAGACATCATCACAGACGCGTTTATTCAGGGACATGCAATCGGCCTTGCAATAGAAACCACTTCGTGGCTGGGAGCCAGTGCAAATGAGACTGTCGGCGGAGATGAGCTTGTGCAGTTTCTGCAATCTGAACTTGATTCCTGGAGCCAAGTTTTTGGCGTCGATACGGCAGTGCCGATCGCGGTGAAACTTGTGGCTTTCACAGAAGAAACCTTCTCCAACCTGGTGTGGGGCCAGCAGAACAACTGGCTAATGGTATCAATCGAGAATGCGATCGCCGCTTTGGGGTACACGCCGATATTGGTTCCGTTCGGAGAAGATTACGAAGCGGCCACAAGTCCGGGGGCGGATGTTAGTGATGTTTATTTGTCGAACGTGTTCCTCCCAGTTGTCGATGCAGGGAGTGGATACGATGCAACCAACGCATTTCTGGCGACACGCGCAAACGGGAACCTGGAGTCCATTCAGAGTGTGTTCGCGGCGACAGCTTTTTTGGGTTCCAATTTCGGAATGTCTGTTGTGGATATGTTGCAGTGTCTTGGCGGACTTGCTGTGAACTGAGAAGAACATTTCCAACAGAATAGCGGAATGAGTTTACTTCAACAGTGCCTTCCATTTGACAACGAGACTAAAGACCCGGCGGTTCGAACAAACCGAAAATCAGATTTGACATGAACACCGCATCCGCCTTGCACATGCATCGAAAGCGGCATTAATTCGATTTGCCCCCTGCGTCGAACCTAAATGGGCGGGAGAGAGGTGTCCCAAAAAATTCCAGTTCTTAAATTTCTTGATTAAAAGTCGGAACTCGATGAAGCTGACAACAGCTCGCGTCTGGGTATTCCGAGCGCTATTCATTGCTTCCATCGTACTTTGGCGGTACGGGTCGATGAAGGCCTGGCTGATATGCGAGCTCGCATGTTTGGTTGCCGATCCGGACCTGTAAGTGTCGCCTCATGAGCTCGATCAACATCAACCACGGACAGGCATATCCTGAAAGCATATTGGGCTTTCATGAACTGGCCGAAATACGACATCATCAACCACAGAACGCCGCCGGACTGGATGCTCAGGATTTTGAACTTTGCTGACACTTTGTTTCCCAACAAGTGTGAGTTCCTAATTTTAGCAATATGGGGCTCTGACTAAAACTTCTATGCTTGAACAGACTACCATTTGGAAAACCTCCCACCCCATCAACGCATTCTTTTTGTGGGGAATCACCAAAATTGGATGATGGATCTTCCTGGATTTTTCCCGTCCTTTTACTTTCGCACTGGAATATTCATGCGAGCAGTTATTGACGAATTGCGTAAGTCTTCGAAGGCAACTCGTCAAGACAACCCATTTCTATTATCATGCAGACAACAAAATACCTATCGAGAAGCATATCATTCAGTTTGGTGGCGCGGTTCCAGGAAGTCGTGAGAATGTCGAGAAAATGATGGAAGCCGGAAAACCGTTGATTATTTATCCGGGAGGTATGATCGAGCAGTGGAAAGACATTCGCGTGGTCCCAAAGTACACATTGGTTTGGAAGGACCGGGCAGGATTTGCGCGTTTAGCTGCAAAACACAACTACTTGATTGTCCCATTTGCAAGCGTTGGTTTTGAGGATATGGTGACAATGAAATCTGGTTTTCAAGACTCACAAAATCTTCCAGATAACCATAATGGTAACACTGCCCACGAAATTCTTCTTCGATCTTCTAGGTTACCGTGGAAATGGCGTGGAATCATCGAAAAGAACGTTCTCGAAAGGTTACATTCCACCACCAAGCAATGAGGTTCGAATTCCCGTGCACACGCCATGGTATATCAAGCCGCAGTGCAATTATATTGTAATTGGAAAGCCGATTGATACTTCAGCCTATGATCACGAAAATCCCGAGTCATTTTATGAATTAAGGGATACGGTCAGAGAAGCTGTCGAGGGCTGTATACAGAAGGCAAAAGAGTACCAAGAAAACGACCCGGAAAGATATAGAAAGGGTCTGGGGGCTTGGGTGAATTTGTGGGAAAATTATGGGACCTCTTCGAAAGTGAAAGCAGCGTGAGTTGGGAGCGGATTTGGACCTCATGAAAAATAGAATTTTGTCACAAAAAATGTCAACAACTTTGCTTGCATCCACTGTGGCCTCAGCGGCAGGCAACTTGCTCGCAACTGCAACTTCGGTGTACCCTACGATACAAGGAATCACCACCACAACAACATCATCGTATTCACTTGCTGCTATTTCCACAAGTTTTGTCTCTGCAGCAAGCGCTGAGATCTCGCCCCAACAACAATTCACAGCAACCACGTACAGTTATCAAGCGACGGAAACACTACTGACAGAGGCAACAGTTAATTCTAGTGCATTTTCGGATCAGCCCACAACTATGTTCGCGTTTGCAACAGTTCAACTGTCTCCGACAACAACAACAACCACCACATCAACAACAACGACAACAACACTGTTCGTTGTACCCACAGTGCCAGCGACTGTGCAAGTTCAGACGTCTTGCATAGATCCGACCAAGGTGTCCATTGCCTTTCGATCGCTTGATCAGAACACCCTGGGCGTGCTAGCCGAGAACGATCTCACCGCAACATTTTTCATAGACCCAGAATGGGCGCAGGAAAACGTCAACCTAATCATCGAAGCGAACGTGGCCGGGCACAGCTTCGGACTTTCCGTCGTGAACGTCGCAGATCTCGTGGTACCGTCGTGCACGAACTGCGACCAGCCAGTGGACCCGGTCACGTTTCCGTCGTACGTGCAAACGGTGCAGGAGGAGTGGAACATCGCGTTCGGCGCGAACGGCATTCCTGCGGCGCTGCGCCTCGTCGCGTTCACGAATGCGTCGTACACTGACCTGGTGGACACCCCGAGCACGATCAACCGGTACTCATCCCTGCAGAGTGCGTTCATGGCGGTGGGAATTTCACCCGTGGTTATGTCGTTTGGCGTGGACGTGTGGATCCCGCAGAGCGCGGTAGAAAACGCGGCCGTGCTGTCGAACGTGCTCGGAGAAGTTCAGAACCTCGACTACGCTTACTGGGCGGCGCGGCAAGCTCTTGCAGGCCAGCTGGAGGATCCCGCAGTGGTTGCTAGCGAGGCGAGCTATTTGGCGACCGCGTACGCGTTACGTGCGGTCGCAATTACTGAGTGTCTGAACGGGGAAGTCAATTGAAAATGTCTGATAAAAAGCCTCAGAAATCGCGTCTGTGACAAATTAACCAAAACACAGCACAAAAAGAAACAAAAACACGCACGTATGATGCTTGCGAATTCGCTGCTTGCAAAACGGAAATCTGCAACAGTCATTGGAAGCACAGGAAAAGGAACACTATCCGACTGCACCAATAGACCACATGAAACGACGCGTTCGATGTCTGTCAACGAGCTTCACATGCCCGCATCGAAGAATGCGAATTCTATGAAAATATCACGCAGTCGTCATGCATCTATAGCTATGAAGGGCGGTCCGGCATTCCTGGATGCTCAGTGTGACGTGGACGACGATAATGAATTCGAAACCCATCCTTCAAACATGCATGATGATGAAAGAGTTGATCGAGAATATGACACTGACGATCCGTTGCATGATATTGATATTGGCAAAATGGGATTTGACCCCGAGGATAATGAAAGAATTGTTCAACTTCTCTGTGACTTTGAGGTAACGAAGTTGTGTATTCCATCTAATCACCGTTATGGCACATTTTAGAGTGGATTCTCTTTAATGCTTGATCGGATCAAGCAAAATATGCACAGTTGCAAGGTCAGGATTACCATTGAAATTAACTTTGCCAATGACTTTCGCAAGCAGGAAGTCGCAGCCTTTCTCAAAAAACGTGCCGCAATTGAAGAGGAGTACGGCCGCTCAATGATTAAGCTTTCGCAAAGTATTTTGGCTTCCAAAGCGGATGATGGCAAAACAGGGTAATTAGACAGGGTCAGTGGAAAAGCGCGATAAAGCCTGCACCACAGAACTTACGCTGAAGCTTGGAAACACACCTTAAACCTTCACGAAAGCATCGGGGATATAAGACTGAAGTTTGCAAACAGCATTTCAGCTGTCGCAGATGATGTTTCAACGTTGCACAAAAACACGGAACGTAGCCGCAAACAACTCAAAGAAGCTGGATATAAACACTGGAAAGCAGTTCACGAGTCTGAAAATTGCTTGGAAAAGGTCTTGTCGCTTGATTCTGCGAAAAACAGCTGAAATGGCCTCTAACAGTCCAAGAAAAAATACGAGGCTTGTTCAGAAGATTGGGAACACACACTTTTGATCAGGGAAACTGTGAGCGAGGGCATGTCATCCATGATGATGCCTCCCACTAGACAAGGCAGTCTGGCGAAAAGTCTATCAACAATGCAAATTTGGAAGCAGGCCACCATCACAAAAAATCCAGAAAAGGCAAGGTGGCTTTCTAATTTTTAATTTCAGCTTAATAGGAATACAGGTTCAAAAACAAGAAGAAGATGCAAGAACCCGGGCAGCGATCGCAAACGAAAATTACAAGCAGCAGCTTCTGACCACAAACACACTGCGATCAAATTACTTCCAAATACATTTACCAAGATTCATTCGTGTTTGTTTGGCTGTAGCTTTGCCAGCGTCTTTTGAACTTTTCAAATCAGATGTTGCTCCAAACCAACGAAACTTGCGATCATGGGTTGCAATCACAACTCATAAAACACGCGCATGATTTAGAGAGTATGTTTCTTGCCGAAGCTACTTTGTTGAGTCCAGTAGACGGCGAAAAGCTTGGTAAGGGAAAAAGAACTTCAACTTTCTTTCTTTTCATTCGTCTGCCAGAATCTGGGATTGTCACAACACTGGAAAGAATAGATAATAGCAGCGACTTTCATCAGTATATGGCCGCGTATTTCCACAACAGCAAATACTTTCAAAAGTGCGATTACCAGTACTCGCCATACTCCATGGTCGGTGTGACACCAGTCGGCTGCTTTTTTGACAAAATCTTCCAGTCGCCCGAAGCGTTTTCCCTGGCACATCCAAAACCAGTTTTTGGTGTGGATCTTTCGGAAGTCACTGTTAGAGACAACGTTCAGGTTCCTCTTGTCGTCCAGAAGTGCATAGCTGCTGTCGAAAAAGACGGCCTCAGAACTCCTGGGCTATATCGTGTTTCTGCAGCACACCATGCGGTGCAGAAACTGCGAAACCAATTCAACAAAGGTAAATTATTATCTGTCTCAATATCATACAAAGATTCTCCTTAGACAGCGAAAAGGTTGATTTGGGAGATTGGCAAGACGATATTTCTGTCATTTCGTCTGCCTTGAAGCTTTACTTCAGAGAGCTTCCTGATTCCCTGTTCCCAAAATCGATGTATCATGCATTTATCGACGCTGCGAGTGAGTTATTTATTCTTCTTGGGTTGCCTATTGAATTGCTTCTGATGGCGACCAGAACAAAGTGACGAACGCACCCGTCTGATTTCCATCCACGAACTCGTGAACCAATTGAATGATGCACATTACTCCACTTTGCAAGCCTTAATAGGACATCTTCATAACGTTCAGCAGCTGGAGGCAGAAAATCGTATGGGTGTGCAGAATTTGGCAATTGTCTGGGGGCCTACGCTCTTGGACTCTCCACATGATGCAATGGTTGCAGGTGGTTTCGAGCCAAGTGAATTGAGACTTCAGAGCAAGGTTGTGGAGACGATTCTTGCTAATTACGGTCGCATTTTTGAGTTGTAGTTGGCGATTAGCGGGTCGCTTCTTGCCGATGGGAATAAAGAGCGAATGCGGGCGAAGTTTGACAGACAAGACCTATGACTGCCCGGCGATGTAAAGAATGGTGGTGCAACAGGAGCGTGTTAAACGAGCACATCCACACAGGGCGCTGGTATGTGCTGTTGCCAGTCTGAAGGGGACTGCGAAAATTCCAGAAAATTCATTGCTGGGTTCAACTGTCCAACAGGATTATAAAAAGCAGCCTCACCTGCATACCGAAAGCTCGCAACAACTAAGTTTCCCAAAACCAAAAAGAATAATGTCATTGATTGGATTTCCCTTTATCCGCGACCCCTTCGCACGCGACGTTGAGAACTTGCTCAATGCGCAGCTTAACATTCTCTCGAACGCCGATGGCAGGAATGACCGCTCATCATCCGCCTTGTACGGCGGCCCTTTCATTCCTCGCATGGACTTGAGCGAATCTGACCAGGGATATGTCTTGCACACCGATGTTCCTGGAGTGAAAAAGGTTAGCACAAATTGTTATATGCCTCCCGCGCCACAAATAGCCAACGATCGACGCAGAACGAGCTGGACATTAACGTTAAAGAGAATGTTCTGAAGATTTCGGGCGAACGCGTAAGCAACAAGGAGATTAAGGAAGAGCAGCGCCACCTTGTTGAACGCTCGTACGGCAAGTTTTCACGCAGCTTGCGCCTGCCGAACGACGCCGACGCAGACCGAGTGGCAGCTTCTTTGGAGAACGGCGTCCTCGAGCTTGTTTTCCCGAAGAAGCCGCTGGACGCCGGAGTCAAAAAGATCAGTGTAGCATGAGAATATGAAAGGTGGATCATGAAAATAAAGCTTCGGCAAAGTTTATGTTTCTGCCCCGTTCCTGCCGCAAACGACTTTGGCCGCGCGATAATTGGCAATGATTTGTTGTCGATGAGACGAGCATGGGTCCCCTCTGCCGCGGCGGCGCGGGCATCGACCTCGACGACGCCGCGGCATACGTTTACAGTCATGTCGTATAACGTGCTCGCTGACACTCTTCGCGCGAGGCATCCGTTCCTTTACGCTCACACACACCCTTCTCACTTGGAATGGCGTCGCCGGTTTGCGGCCATCGTGGCGGAGATCAGCGCAGCACGGCCGAGTGCTGTGTGTCTGCAGGAGGTGGAGCCTGCCACGCACGCGATGCAGTTCGTTCCAACACTCGAGGCAATTGGATACCGCGCGCTGCCGTATGCGAAGCGCCCGGGCCTGGATACGCCAGACGGCTGCTCCATCTTCTACCGTGCCGACACTCTCGTTCTTATGCATGCGGAGACTGTAGACTTTTCACGCGCGTCCGGCAAGAACAACGTCGCGTTGCTGGGTGTGTTTGCCATGGCACAACCGGGTCCGTCCACTTCCACTACACAGGATCGGAGCGCTCGCGATGCAGAAACTGCTGGAGAGCCAGAGTCTGCAGTGCAGCCGGTTTTTTGTCTTGCGACTACTCATCTGCTATTTAACACGAACCGTGGGCTCGCCAAGCTCGCACAGTTGCACACGCTCGTGTCGCGCATTCAAAAGGTGTGCATGCTGAATGGTGGCATCGATGCGGTCGTCTGCGGCGACTTCAACATGACTGAGTCAGGCGTACTTTATCACTACATGGTCGCAGGCGAAACAGAGCCGTTCCTTTTGTCAGAAATCTATCTTTCCGGGCAGAACAAACTCGTGGACGAGAGAGAACAACAAGCGAGTAAGGGGAAAAATAACCGAAATTCATGGGCGAAACAGTGGGGTGCCAGTGGTGGATATCAATCGAAGAATCGATCCACAATGCAACCATTTGAGATTCTCGAAGGCAGGAGGCAATTGCGCGCTGCGGCAAAAGCAAACGGCGGTGAAGATGACGCGATCTCCGCCACGAATCTGAAATTGGATCCAAAGTCGCCTAATGCGCACTTGCATTCACTTCTCGGCAGCCCGTCGGGTCTGCTTACTCATGGCTTCGAGTTCAAAGATGCAATTCTGGGAAACAACCACGATGGAAGACCGTCGCCGTACTTCACGACATGTCACGTCAGCTCTCAAGAAATGGTGGATTTCATGTTTTACGGCCGCGTGAAGGAAAAAGGCGATTCCGAATTCGCAGGAGGCATGTTTGCCATGGAACATTTGGAATTGCCGAGGAAGAGTGCAAACTGGAATCGAAGACATTACAACATTCCCAGTGCCGATGTTCCCAGCGATCATATATCTTTAATGGTTAAATTCGGCGTTATTTAATGTGGAAAACGAGTTTTGAGTAAAAATCGTCAAAAACGAAAAAATCAAAAAACAAAAAACTGCAGCGATTCCAAAATAGAAGTATGACAACAGCCATCCAAACGCCTTAGAAGCCTATTTTAACGGCTGGTGGTCTTAAACTATCGCATTGACGCATCAAGTCGAAATTCAAGTTTTGAATGAGCTGGATTGTGACTTCAAGTTGAAGAGATGGCAAAAACTGAGATCACGCTCGTTGCAGTCGAGACCGTTGACCGGAGATTTCTTACTCAGATGGCACGTTGCTTCCAACTGAATTTATGAGGCCCTGCGTGGGCACACGTCCATCGAGGCTCTTGGTCGATGATTACCTCGTTGCTCGTCGTCATTATTGTTGGAGTCAGACGCCGGTGCGCCTCATCTTCACGCGTGACTTTTTTTCCTCGGCATTTTTTGATGTCGAACGTAGTTCATTAATATTTTAAACTAAAATGTGAAACTGATGTGATTGACAGACAATTTTCACCAGACAAGCACATTTGACCTTTTCACACGTTATTGGAATCCTGTGTGAATTTGGCCAATGTCAAGCGGCGGTTTCGAGAACGATCTCATTTCGTCGGTGTTCCTTAATGAACGAAAAATTTCCTGCCAAAAATTTCTCCTGGATTTGGGGGAATCTCGTCGATTTTTCGCAGTTTTCCCCAAAACACAGGCCTTTTCGACGGAAACCTTTAAATGCGGGCAAATACCTCAGATTCCAACGAAATAAATCACTTAAAACAGACAAAAGAAAATGCCTGTCCTTTCCTCGTGCTTAGGCTTTCCGCGAATGGGAGAGAACCGCGAACTCAAACATCTTGTTGAAGGATTTTGGAAAGGGACTATCAGCGAAACAGATCTTCTCGCAGGAGCAAAAGTAAGTCACTAAACAAAGGAACTTTTCATTGGTAAAGATAACTCACAATTGGCTTCAGAACCTGCGCGAGAAGCACTGGCGTATCCAGCAAGAGCAAGGAGTAGATTTCATCCCATCCAACGATTTTTCGTTGTATGATCACATTTTGGATGCTGCCGTTGTTTTTGGCGCCGTCCCCGAACGCTACAGCGCCCTTTCTGGTCTAGACCAATACTTTGCCATGGCGCGCGGACTGCAAGTTCCTGGAAAAGTCGACGTGGCATCGCTGCCAATGAGCAAGTACTTTGACACAAACTACCATTACGTGCCTGTCCCGTTGTCGCCGAAGACAGTCTTCAAACTGACGTCGAACAGTAAACCGGTGCAAGAATTCAACGAGGCCAAGGCCCTGGGTATCCAGACACGCCCATACATTGTCGGCCCTGTTTCCTTCTTGCTGCTCGCGAGAGCCAGCAAAGACGCGCCAGCGCGTTTCAATGTGCTTGACTTGATCGACGGACTGGTTGACTCATACGCTCAGTTGATTGAAGAGCTCGAAAATGCTGGCGCGCAGTGGATCCAGGTATAATCCGTGTGTTTTCCTGTCTCCGCTCTATAAAGCTTCAACTAAACACATAACAAAAAGCTCGATGAGCCACACTTGGTAACAGATCTGTCCGCCGTGACGCAGTCGATTTATACGTACGCGTATACTCGGCTTTCAAAGGCGCTGCAAACGTCGCGTGCTGGCAGCAACGTCAAAATCCTGGTTGCAACATACTTTGACAGTCTTGCTGGCGCTGGCAACGCTGATCTTGCGTTTTCGCTGCCAGGGGTTTCGGCAGTGCATGCGGACCTCGTGGGTGGCACTCGCGACATGACTGGGAGCACAGTCAGCGCTGGTAGCTTTGCCGCAGTGGTGGCGGCTGCCAAAGCCACCGGGAAGTACCTGTCACTCGGTGTCGTGGACGGCCGCAATGTGTGGAAGGCTGACCTCCGCGCGGCAGTTGCCCTTGTGCAAGATTCGGTTCGGATTCTCGGCACCGATCGCGTGATTGTTTCTACTTCGTGCTCACTGTTACATTCGCCACATTCACTGAAGGCTGAAAAAGTCGGGGACAATGTCGATGCTGAGTTGATTGACTGGATGTCTTTTGCAACGGAGAAGTTGCAGGAAATCGTCACCATCGCTAAGGCAGCAAACCACGGGACAGAATGTGTGAAAGATTTGCTCGAGGAGAATGCGGCAAGGTGAGAGTTACATCCCTTATTGCCGCTAACAGCGCTTTGTTGCAAGTCTTCAACGCAAGTCCGTTTCAAATCGGATCAATAATCCGGTCGTTCAGGCACGAATGCAATCTGTGCAGCCTTCTATGCTGGCAAGAAAGTCTCCCTACGTAGTACGCAGAGACGTTCAGTCGAGGCTGTTGAATTTGCCTAAATACCCAACAACTACGATTGGATCATTTCCGCAAACAGCCAAATTGCGCCGCCTGCGTGCGCAATATAAAAAGAACAGCATAAGCCAAAGCGAGTACGAACGCCTTTTGAAGGAGGAAATCGCGTCGGTCGTGAAGTTTCAAGAAAACCTTGACATCGATGTTCTCGTCCACGGCGAGGCTGAACGCAACGACATGGTGGAATATTTTGGCGAGATGCTTGATGGCATTGGTTTCACCAAAAACGGCTGGGTACAGTCGTACGGTTCGCGATGCGTTAAGCCTCCAATCATCTACGGCGATGTCAGCCGTCCGTCTCCGATGACTGTTGCCTGGACAGCCTATGCACAGAGTTTGACTGCGCGCCCGATGAAAGGCATGCTGACAGGCCCGTTGACTATTCTGTGCTGGTCTTTTGTGCGAAGTGACCAGCCCAGGCAAGCAACGGCCATGCAAATCGCGCTGGCAGTTCGCGACGAAGTGGCCGATCTCGAAAAAGCTGGAATCAAAATCATCCAGATTGACGAGCCCGCTATTCGTGAAGGCTTGCCGCTGCGTCGCGGAAAGTGGGATGAGTACTTGAAGTGGGCAGTGGAAGCGTTTCGACTCGCATCTTCTGGCGTGAGCGATGGGACGCAAATTCACTCGCACATGTGCTATGCTGATTTTGAAGACATCATGGATGCCATTGTTGCTATGGATTGCGACGTGTTATCTATAGAGTCGGCAAAGTCCGACTTGAAACTGCTGCAGGCCTTCAAAGAGCGCGATTACCCGAACGAATTGGGACCTGGAGTGTTTGATATTCACACTCAAAGGGTCACCCCAGATGCGGAAATGAAATCCAGAGTTGAGCAGATGCAGACCTGTCTTGCTTGGGATAGAATATGGATCAACCCAGACTGCGGATTGAAAACTCGCGGATGGGAAGAGACGGAAGCTGCGTTGAAGAACATGGTTCAAACTGCTAAGCATTTTAGGGCGGCGGCGTCTGCATGAGTGTTCCGTTGTGAGCGATTTTTGCCTCGAATAAACGACTTTGGAGTTAATTTGTTTTTATCTTCTTTTTTTTCGATTTCTTATTTATTTCAATTTACCGGGCAGATTACGCATGTGTCATATGTGTCAGTACTCTGATGATACAACACGGGCCGGGACTTTGGTGGAGACAGGGGGTCGATCTCGCTGGCATTGTTGGTGGTCGTTTTGGAAACCGTGAAGTTAAATCCATGCCAGTAGAAAGACTGCGTCCAGACCGTTCAAGAATCGCAGAAAAACTGCCGTCTGTTTTGCACGCCCTCGCCGGAAAACAGCGCCGTTTTACCTTGCCGCAAGCTTAATTGGGGAGTTAATCATCTAAATAGGAAATGAAGATCATCTCTTAGACGCGAGAGATTTCGGAAATCATCCAAATGGCGTTATGCTGCCGTCGTAACTGCCAGCGCAGCAAACTGAATCAAAAAAATTTAAACTCTGACTTCTTTAATCCTCCTCCATTTCTTCGTCCTCCACTTCTTCTTCTTCAAACTCAAGCTCATCTTCGCTTTCCAATTCTTCGTCATCATCTTCATCGCCGTCATCAGCATCGTCTGAGCCACTCAGTTCATCTTCAGACTCCTCGTCGGACTCATCTCTCGGCGCTTGCTTCTTTTTAGATTTTCCTTCCCGCTGGACAAACGTGACTGGCGGCTTACTTGCCTCCGCGGACTTCCGCAACTCCTCCAACTGCGCATCCCGCAGCTTCCGGCGCGCAACGGCATGTCTGCGTAGCGGTGCGGAGGTGTCTTCCACGTCGGCCAGGAATGCGGCAACCTTTCCTTCGTCTTTAGGTGCGAAATCAACGGCCGCGCGTTTGGTCTCAATAAACCGCGCGTTCTGCTCAAGCGAATCCACCAACATCTGCACGTTTTTCTTCGCGGTCGTGCTCTGCGTTCGCTTCATCCACCGCCGCAGCTGCATCACGGCGGGTACGGCCAGTTCTGGGAATCCGATGCTCAGTGCGAAGCAGTCGTAGTATTCTGTGAGAAGGCTGATGAGCTCCTCGATGATGCCTGTCTGATAAATTCGCGTCCCGATGTACTCAGTTGGCGCCTTCAGCGCGAGAATAAAATTCAAAGGCTTCAGCGTGCTTGGCTTTCCCGAAGACGAACGCAGCTCGGACATGTCAAAAACCTCGAACAAGTGGCTTGCCAACGGAATGAAAACTCCCGTCTTTTTGCAAACATCTACAATCATTCGCGCACAGTGAAAACGGAGTGGAAGGTATTTTGAGCTGGGCTTGAGCCGCATTGTGCCGAGAATAATTTGCACCAGTGGATAAATCAAGGGCCGAAGGGCCTTTCCACCTGCGGCTTCAGCAGACGAGCCACTCTCGCAGAAATGAACCAAAACACGAGTCCACAGCCGAAGTGAATTTATAAACTGCCAGCAGTAAACCTTATTGAATGATGTCTGCAAAACGATGTTACTTCTTCGAAACAGCAATGGGTAGGAAAGCGTTCGTTACCGTTGACCTTGCAGTGATCGCGTTTCTAAGGGAGCTCGCCAATGACCGCAGGAAAACAAAACCGAACCGATATCCGGTTGACACATCCAGACCAATTAATTCCACAAAGCAGTTGGTCATGAAACCGATACTGCTCCAAGTGTGGATGTTTGTGTCACGGGATGCAGAATTATACGATTGATATGCGGATTTGATTGCGTGGTCGAGGTAAGGATTGGGACATGTGATGGCAAGGCGTCGAATCGCCAAGAAGCAGGTAATACGGGTTTCCGGTGCTGTAGTCGTCCACAGTTTCAGAAGTTGCTACACCGAACTTATTAACACTGGACTTATCAGCATATACCAACCTTTAGCAAGTCTTTTGCAAGTCGGTCAAACGAAGCAAAGTAGAGAGCACTTTTCTCGGCTTCGCGGATTATGAACCTAAGCATTGTTTCGTCCGATACCTGGCTGAGAATTTTTATAACCGTTCTTGCATATGACTTGACGAGAGGAGCCAGCTTTGGCCAATTTTTCGAAGATGTTGGCAGGGATGTTTTCCTTCAACTGTCGTCAAAACATCGAACACAGCAAAGAAAAGCGTTTACCCTTTCGTTCCTTTGGCAGGCAGAAAATGGTCAAACACAGGCGTAATATTCTTGAGCGCCAAGACCGTGACAGCATTAGCTGTCTTCTCGTTGCCAATAATGAATTGTTTGTCCTCCGTGTCCCCATCAGTTTCCCCTTCAGCGACAACCACGCGAAATGCAATGAGAACTTTTTTCGCAACTTTGAGAGAGTTGTGGTTTACAAGGGAGTCCTTCCATGCGGCAAGAATTTTCGCTGTCACTTTGACTGGACCGTCATGACGGTCTCCGGCAGTAGGTTCCTTCTCTCCCTTCATGATTGCGTTCAAATCGTCAGCATTGTCCGCGCCGTCTTCGTCATCGTCGCTGTTGTCTTCGGCGTTGCCAAAGTCCAGCAGATCCTGGTCGTTTTCTTGAAGGAACTTGAAAAACTCCGGGTCGCGCTTCATGGCTTCGTCGAGCTGCCGACGGTGCTCCTCGATCTCTGCGCGTAAATGCTCCTTCACTTTCGCGCTCGCAGGATCGTTGCCGCTGCCGCCAGTCTCGTTATTGCCAACGTCGTCGTCATGGTTGTTGTCGTTGTCTTCATCGTGCGAAACATCGCTTTCGCTGTCACCCAAGTCGTCACCGTCGTCGCCGTCTTGGCTGTCCTCATCGTCCGACACAGTTTGATCACGCTCCTGTTCCGCTGAGAGTGCAAAGCCCATGTCGTCGACTTCGCCCTTGTCGCCGTCGGGGGTTGTTGCATCGTGCGGTGAATCAGAGGTCGCAGCGCGCTGCTGGCGCTTCTTGCTCCGCACAAGCTCCTTCGCAATGCGGCCCTTGTTGTCTTTCGCCCACTTCTTGGAGCGCGCGACTTTGTCTTTCAAATGCCGCTTCGCAAACTTCTTTGTCTGCTTGAGAGTTCCCATTTTGCGAATGTTGGGGACAAAAAAAAAAAAAAAAAGAAAAAAGAAAATCACAACCCATCGCGCGTTCGCAAGTCAACTCCAGAAACAACACCCAAAGCCATGGGAATATCGCGAAAATGTTATCGCGCGCCACATCGCAGTCAATATGCAGAATCATAAAGTCGAAAGTACCGATTCTAATGAAATATTGGAAGCAGCTACAAACTGACAGCTCCCTAATGAAATCTCTCCATCGTGCGCGGCCGACACCGGTGCGGAGGGCTCAGCAAACTTGTTCATGGTTTGTAGCGTTGTTGACAAAGAGGGGTCGGTAACGCCCAGCGGTACAAGTACTGCTCCTAACAGGCCGTCAACTGTCCAACGAGAAACACGGATACGAACTTTCCGACTGCTCGTCGGTCCAGTCAGGTAGGCCGAATGCACCAATTAGAAGTAGTGCCACAGCACTCCTCAAGCCAAATTAAATCGGTTGGAACACTACAGAGATACCATCGCGGTGTGAAGCCGGTTAACCTCAGTAGAGTTGAGAAATTTTAATACTGCTGGTTCCTGTTAGAAATTCAATCAAAAGCTCCTGTTAGAAATTCAATCAAAAGCGATCGAAAACATGACCATAATTATTTTCGAGTGTATTGTATTTTTATGTCGACCCCTGGCAATTCTTTGTAATTGTTGACAATATTTTTGCACAGAATCTGTAATAAAATAATGGTCTCTCAAATTGCCACTAATAGATTCTAATGAGAATTTTGAACCCAGTTAGATGAGATCTAGGCCAACATCAGGCGAATTCGAATTGAACTATTGATTTTCCTTTTGTTGCCTTCTTTAGACACTTTCACACAAAATGGAATTGAATGGATTGTTAGGTTTTCACCAAACGGCGACCGACACCGGTCTAGAATAAATACTCATCTTTATGATTCGCGTCAATTTAAATAACGGAACTGTTCTCCAGGTGGAATTATTGGAAAGAACCAACAAGTTCCATGCAAACATGTAATACTCCTGAAAATGATTGTTAGTACGTTCTTAATTACTTTTGATTGATTTTGGCAGAGGATGGGTCCAAATTCCATCCCACGGCGGCGGTGCCGAAGCCGCAGAGAGTGATCTTCAAAGAAAGGTTTCTGCATTTGTCAAACTTGGCAGCAACAAACCACAATTATAACAAATGTATTATGTCAGTTTCTCAATATCAACAACTACGAGACGCTATATTCAGTAGAGCTTCCTCGACTGTAGCATGAAAGTGCTCCAGGGCTTTCGCATTCTCGGGATTGGGGCCTTTGGTAAGACCGTCGGCTTGAGCGGACGCAAGAGAAACATTGGATCGTGATGGTTTGAGTGAAAACGCGCGTTTCTTGGTCTCGGGGACTGCTGCCGCAGCAGCGCGGTGGTTGACTGGCAGCGACCGTCTTGCACCGCCGCTTTTTGTTCCGATGCTCAGGCTCCGTCCGATGGCGGCCACGACTTCTTTCAGCGACGGCCGGCGCCCGCGGGGCCCGGCCGCGTTCTGTGCTGACCCATTTTCCTTTTCGCTGTTTCGCCGGCTCACCATCGGCGTCCTCGTGCGGGCACCGAAGACATCCTCGTAGCTAACTTCCGAGTCTACCGGCGACTGTGCGCGATCCAGCTGCGGCGGTGGCGGGGCAGCAGGCAGCAGTTGCAGCGACTGTGCCGGTTTCAACACGGGTTTCTCTACCGCAGCTTGCGGCGACGCGGGTGAGTACCAAACTACGCGCAGCAAACGGTTCATATGTGCGGTGCACGCGTTGGCGAAATGCATCTGGATGTCGCCATTGCCGTTTGCCACTTTGGCAAGCAGGTCTTTGACAGCAAACAGCGCCTGGACTCCGGAAAAGTCAACGTACTCAACCGCGGCCATGTCCAGAATGAGCACGCGCAGTTTGTGTTTGCTCCGTTGCTGGTTTTACAATTTAACACATGAGTTCAACAAGAGGGGGGCTGACACACCACATGCGCAATGCTTGTTGCGACGTCATTCTGGAGGCGGGATGCCTCGGGAAACTTGAGGGAATATGCAACAGTGTGCACCAGGGTTCCAGTGTAAACTCGTTTTGCCGTTGGCATGTTTTTTGGTTAGGCGCCGGCCAACGGAGAGGTCTTATATGAGAAATTTGAGTCTTTGTCGCGTCTCCGATATGATTGGCTGCTGTGCGTCTCCGAACGAAAGATTATTCTCATTATGATAACTCACCTAACATGATTCGCTCGCCATTCCGATGCCCCGTTGCCGATCACGCGGCTAGGAACATAATCGTTCAAGCGGAGATGCCACCCACAGATCTCGCAATCCATTCAGTCAAAGTGACAGCGATAGCGTTCGCTCTACCTTCGATTCACTGGGGTTTAATCGAGATCTTCGCCTCCGGAATACTTTGAAAAACCTGGTAATTCCGAACATTGTGAGTCTCTTCACAAAAAAATGTCCCATCATTCACTACCGCCGCAACTTGACGAACCAGAGAATTATAATATATAAATAATTTATTCTCCCCAGCAAAACTCAAAAAAAAAAACTTGGCAATCCACGTCATTAGCAGTCCCCACCCTCAAAGAAGCATGATGTGCATCACGGATCTAGCAAACACTTCGGGAGCCGGCAAACCCTTTCGTCGGGGTCGTCTGGGTCTTCCTGTTAAGAACTAGATGCGCAAAAACCAACAAATCTTCTGCGTTTTCCGGATTCGGTTCTGGTGCATCCATCGTGTCATCAGCATACTATAGCACGTAAGGAGTACCGCCTGGACTTTCGAAACAGTCTTTCTTGTCCTAATCGCCATAACAGAAGTATTCACTTCTTTTACTCGAAAAGTTGTGTTCCCCAACAGCGAGAGTAAATACGCCACATGCCTGTAGAGAAACCGTGTATGTGCCGGAGACGCTGTTGCCCCTTCCGTTATTCCAGCTAAAACGAGGTCATAAGAGTGACTTGACAGATGAATGCCTTGAAGTGATATCCACTGCGCGAGCAATAATGTCCTCAGAAACTCGGAAGTTTGCCGTACTTTTCAGAAGAGGCAATTGTCAATGCTTCGCGCACTACCCCAAAGGAACCCTGCCAGCAAAATTCCTCCCGGCAACAGCCATGTAACGCCGCTTTCGATAACGGCTCTGACGGCCACATCAAGAGCTGTTGCTGCACTTCCCCTACGCGACGTAATAGAAACAGAATGCGAGTAGAAGGCGCATGAGTCGCTACCGAATTGATTCCGGCAATCAGGTCGCTGATGCTGTCACTGCCTTCACAGTTTTGTACTTTGATGCAGATGAGCTTCGTTTTCTTTGCAACACCAAAAGTAGTTCCAGCAACTTGGTGGAACGCTGTCAGCATAAGAAAAAAGCAAAAAAAAAAAAAAAGGAAGATAAAAAAAAAGGAAAAAAAAGAAAGAAAAGATTTCGAAAGTTGCCAAAACGTTACCAGTTCCGGAAATTAGTAAACCTTTGCCGTTACCTTCGTAGTCGTAGTTGGCAGTGCTGGAGGACTTCCTTGAAGCTATTCAAGGCATGACTTCGCCGAATATCGACGTTGCGGAAGGGTTTGTAAAGGACAAGACAATTGCATCGTCATGTTGCAAAACCAGAGGGTTGGGTGGGTCAAAGGAGTTGTGTTCATAAGGCTAGTGAGCCAGTTTTTAACACTGAACGAGCCCTTTGAAAACATCGATGTATTTGATGTTTGAGCTAGGGAAAGTTTGGATTTGTTTTTTAAGCAGAATGAGAGATAATAGGCCAAAGAAGGAAAGAAGGAAACACCTGGTTGGTTCGGAATGCGGGAGTGCCCGAGATTACCGTGACTTACGGGGGCGACTGGATGGCGGCGGAGCAGCATCCGCGCGGGCGGCAGTGGCGGACAGCGTGCGTGGAAACGCGTCGAATCCGCGCGGGAGGCACAGGCAACGAGGCATGCCACACCATATGCTTCCCACATCCACGGCCACACGCCACCCTGCCCACCTGCCCACGGCGTGAACGATGTCCTGTGCCCGTGCCACCGGACGTCCCCTCAAGCACCTGGCACACCAACTGATACGCGCGCGACAGACACCATGCAATGGCTGAATAAAAACATGAAACCACAGAACGGCGCAGGTGCCCCTTGTCCCTCATGTCCACCTGCAATTTTTCTTTGCGATAAACAACAGTCGTCCCGCTATCACTACCGCTCGCGTCGTCCAGTCCACGCCAATGCTCTCCATCGCCATTCCTCGCCGCCGCAACTCCTCCACGGTCGAGTCCTCGTACTCGGCCTCCTCGTCCTCTTTGTCCTCCTCCTTCTCGTCGCCCCAGACTCCACAATCGGTGCCTCAGAGAAAGTTCGATTCTGTGAGTTTCATCAAAAGCTCCAGTGCATCCTCTCCGATCTCCACCAGAGAGCGCACCATGTCTTTGGTGAGTGTTGTTAATATCAATGTGAATCCTGATCGGTTGTTCATTTGATTGCGCCACCAGTATCATGTTCACCTCGGTGCCTTTTCTCCAAAGGCCTCCTTCCTTGAGTGAAAGAAAAAAAAAAAGAACGAAACTGTTGCTTTTGCGTGTAAAATACGTGCAATTGAGTGTAGTGTGCTTGTAGTTACTTTCGTTTGTCTTGTCTTGATAAGTTGTGCAGTGAAAATAAAAAATCAATTTACGTTGTGTGTCCACATCTTCCTTTCTCTGATCTGCTGGTTACAAATGCCGGGCGACGCGAAAACCGTCTCGTAATCATGATGCAAATCGAGTCAACTGCGAGTGCCACCTGCAATTCATTTGCAGGTTCCCATCTCCATCTCCACCACAAAACCGACACAAGAAGCAACAATCGAAACAACAAAATCGTATCACTGCAAACCCAAAAAATGTTGAAGCTCAGCACAAACTTCACTCCGTCCGTCGCTATTGATATCCGGTCTCCCAAGTCGCCCGCGAATAACAACAATTCATCAGCTGCAGACAGGGCCATGTCCCCTACGAGGTCGGCTGGTCCGAAATCCCCGCCTGGCTCGCCGAGCGTTCAGGGCGGGTCCATGTCGCTATCATACATAAAGCGATCGCGCGCTATGTCGCCACATGCGTCCAGGGACCGTACAATGTCGTTGGTTAGTTTTGTTTTTGTTTTTTGTTTTTTGTTTTCCCTGAATTTTTGCTTCAATATCGACCTCTAACTTTCTGTGTTTCTTCTGTATGGCGGTCGGTTTCTGAATAGTATTCCGAACATGGAGACACTCAATGAAAGAAAAGGGGAGGTTCTGGAGGAAAATAAGTGTTTTTTGATTACACAAGAAGTGAGAAATTTATTGGCAGTGACAACACATGTTATTTGTTTTTCCGGATTCTGTTTGAACTGCACCTCATAAACTGAACTGTCTGGAATTATTGCCTGTATTTCTTGTTCCGCGAGAGAGCGGAGTGACCGCGCATCCCGGCTGTCGTGACTGTTTCGCCACACGAGCACGAAATTTCGCAGGCGGGAAATCATGTCGGCGGTTTCCGGAGACATTCGTCGGCAAAAGTCGGGTAGAAATCCAAATGTGCCTCCAAAACAAAACTCAACACAAAATGCCTGTGCCGGTTTACGCTATCAACCCGTTCCTTTCTGTGGAGGCTGGAGCCTTTACTTCGCCCGAGGTTGCCGCAGCTTCGGCGAAGGCGCCAGCCGCCGTGCCGGATCCCGCGCTTGCATCTCGCAGCCGCACAATGCAACTTGTGAGTTGGACTATCCTTGATGCCGTGCATGTTTTGGTTTCTGACCGCCGGTTTTTATGCTGCTCGTTAGTACGCTATTCACAAGTCGAATGGCATTGACGCACTGTGGTGCCACTGATAAAATTTTTAGTTTTGGACCAATGCTGTTGGGTGGGGCATTACGGCTCGCTTCATCCTCTTTTCTTGTTGTAGTTGTTGTGGCTTGCAGTGGATGCATGGATGTTGTGGGCCTGTGTTCTGTTGGCAGATGGAGTTTGTTGTGTCTCGCCGTTTGTTTGTTGCATGTTGTGACGTGTTGTTGTTAGATGATGTTTGTTGTTCTTTTATGTTTAAGCATCCGGAGCGAGCGGGGAGGGATCGAATAAAGACGGCGGTGCCGCGTGCGCATCCATCCACGCCGAATGCGCCGAGCGCACGCCTGCGACGAAAGTAAAGTTGCAAGTTGCCTTGAACCGCGCGCGCCAACAAGCTGCGCGACACGGACCGAAGTGTGTTGGGATGAGCCCCGCCCAGCCCGCGCCCGCCGCCGCCCAGGCCGCCGCCGGCGACAGGAACCGCGTCAGCTCGTGGCTCAAGACCGTCGTGGGCGGCTTCGCCCCCTCCGCGTCTCCGTCCGCAACCTCCGACCAGGCCCTCCAGGAGCAGCAGCAGCACGGTGCCGCCAACCTCATGCGCAAGAACTCCTCGTCCTTCTTCGCCTCCTTCACGCGTGCCTCGTCAGACCGCTCCCGCTCGCCGTCCCGCTCTGCCATGTTGCGCGCAAACTCCCCACGCCCGCCTACCCCTGCGCCCGAGCTGCGAGGCCGCGCCATCTTCTCCTCGAAGAGCTCAGTGGACTCTAAGAAGCTGCCCTCCCGCCCCGCCAGCGGCAGCAGAGACCGCGAAGCCGTTGAACGCGCGCCTACTGCCTTGTCTATGCGAGCGAGCCCAATGCCGAGCTCCGTCGCCTCAAGAGCAATCCGGTCGTCGTCACCGGCTCCTTCTGCATCCTCGACTCTGGCGGCAGAGAGACTTGTGCGCTTATCGGATGCACAGCTCGCTGAGCTCGCCTCCCAGGTTATTCAGTCCCTGACACGCAACAATTATCGTCTGATCCTTTCATCCGTTGTTACGACAGGTTAGCGCAGAGGCCTATCGCCGCCGTACTCCCATTGGTGCACTTTTATCGACATACGAGCGTGCCAGCCAATCTCAAAATATGCGCACCGCAGCTCCCACCACGTCTGCCCGGATCGCCATCATGACTAACGAAAAATTCAAAGTATTTGCCGCCGACTTACACAGCGAAGCCATTCGTCGGGATATTCCTGGCATTGACATTTTTGGCTCCCGCGCAACCAACACGTCTGCCCTTGCAGCAGGCGCCCCTCCGGTGGCGCAGGCAATTTTTCCGGCAACTTCACTTTCGCGTAGTAATACCCTCACCATTGGAACCTCCGCAGTAAAGGCAAACAGATTTGATGGCGGTGACACTCTGGCGGAGTCTGGAACACCGCCCGGTAGCCCGTTGCTTTCCCCAGTCGCGATCCCTCCGCAGCTGGACGCCGGTAACAATGCTATCCCGACAAAACTTTTGCCAATTATTGCCGCCGCTGCAGTGGCAGCCAACTCCACTGCGTCGCCTGCAACTGTGGTTACCTCTCCTCCACAGACGCCATCGGCACCGTCAACTATTCCCCGCTCAGAGAGCAAGCAGAACCTTAGAGATTCAATTGGCACGGCTGACATGACGCCTGAGGATCGAGTTGTTGCCGTCGACAGAATGGCCAACCTTTCAGACGCCGAATTTACCAATTTGATGAGGGATGTGCGGAACGAATTGAATTCCCGTTTGACATCATCGGAGGCAGGAGACGAAAGAACGAGCCAGGAAGGTGGTGATGTCGAAGGTGCTGTGCGCAACAGCGGCGGGAGCGGTCGGGAAGATGGCCGATCAACTTTGACAAGTGGAGTTTCGAACGGGCTCATGGGCACCAACCAAACTCAAAGGCGTTTGATTCCGTCCGCGCTCAGCTCCGGAAGTACAGCAGTTGCTAATTCAGGGCCGCAATTGCCGGCTACTTCGTCGGCGTCGATTCCGCAGTTTGCGCAGGTCAGTCCAATGCAAGCCGAACGACTCTCGCTTCTCCGAAGAGTTGCGTCAGTGGACCTGGACGCGTTGTGGGATGATATGCAAAAGGAGGCGGCCAGACGGGAGGCCCTCGGCATCATTTTGAACACTGCAGATGCTGCCGGCAGCACTGCATCTGCTGCCGCCGCCGCTGCCGAGTCTGGAGCGGAATCGCAACAGATTCACGAGGTTCATTCCAGGCGAAAGCTGCCAGTCGAAGATGGCGGTGCTAACGGCGCGGAAAAGGCAGAGGCCCCGAACGTTGTGGCTTGGCGAAACAGGATAGCCAAATTGACCAACGAGCAACTGGCTGAGGTCACTGCGGACGTGTTTGACGAGATTACCAGACGGAAGGAGAAAAAGGGTAATTATTTTCATATTTTTGTTTATGATCTGATAAAACTGCTGTTCAGAGCCATTTTTAAGTCCGCGTGATGATTTATCTGCGAAACGGAATGACGCGCGCAAAGAACTATCCAAACTTCCGTCCAAGGAGCTCAAGACTCTCTGGACCATTATCCATGACAACATGACCAAGCGCAACATGCTGTGACCTCAATTGCTCCATTTTGCAAAGGGCAGTTACATTGTCCAGCATATTTTGTGCTGGGTTTGCATGGTAATTTGACTGTGGTTGGTTTCTTTTTGTTTTTGTTTCCGTTTTGTCATCGCCCAAAGTTTCCGTTGCGCCATCCGGGCGTGGTATTCGTAAATAATAGCCTCTCTTTCTCTCTCACTCTTACTCTCTCGCACAGTGGTTTTCTTTGTCAGTTTTGACTCTTTTGGTGTTTGGATGTGGACATTGTTTTTTGTTTTTGTTTTTTTTTGCGAGCTGTGTTCTCGAGCAGCAGCTGTACCAATAAACAGGAACCTTGGTTGAATGGATTAAAACGCGGTGGCCGTGGCGAGCGCCAGAAGGGCAACATTGCACGAACGCCAAAACACGCGCGTCGACCGTGTCCGCCGCGCCGCGCCGCAGCATGTCATGGGAACGGCCGCCTCATTCTTTGCATCGTCGGCTCGTCGGCAGGGCG
>JADHYT010000038.1:0-67463 GCA_027604725.1 Entophlyctis luteolus | reverse complement strand
CCCCCCCCCCCCCCCCCCCCCCCACCGATGGTGGATGGTGGCCTTCCACTGCCCGAATCGCGGCGATGCGGGCCGTCGACGCGCTATCTGCACCCCGACGAATAAACCGCGCACTGCGTCCTGCGAGGGGCGGACAAAATGCTCCAGCCTGCTGGTTTGCCCGCATTCATCGTCTATTTCTTGTCCCGCTGACACCATTGTTTCCGTGGCTTGAACGCTTGTTTCTTCAAAAAGCAATTCAAAAGAAAAACAAAACAAAACAAAAACAAATAAAAAAAAACAAAAAAATCACGGACACGACGGGACACTGATCCACTGCGCGACCGCCGGCTCCATTGAATGGGCACGCGTCGTTTGTTTGCCTTTTTTTGTGGCGTGCCGTTATTTATTTATTTATTATTTTTGTTTCAAACTTTTTCTGGCGGCCTTTTCACCAACGGCGGCACAACCAAATACTTTCCATGGTACATCATCAGTCTGCTCGGCTTGACCGACCTGTTCGCCTTGTCCATGCGCGCCATGAACTGCTGCATCTTGTTCCCTTCGCCCGCGCACAGCACGCACGTGTACTTTGCGTTCATCGTGTCCAGTTTCTTGTAGCGCACTTCCGTGAGGTCCGGATCGCATCCGACGTGAATCCATCTTTGGCGGAAGAAAAAAAAAGTAGGTGAAAACATTTAAACGGGACCCCACCCCACCTGTCGCAAATGTCGCAACACGCCATCGGATTCGCCTCGTCGACGTCGTCCTTATACACATGGAAGCACAGCGGACAGAATTGCTCCGCCGTGAACCGCTTGTGGCAAGGCCCACAGTACGTGCACACGTATATCTCGATGTTGCCTGTAATGCCCATGTCCTCCTGTGTGGGCGGAACTGAAACGTGGCGCGCGTCCAGCACATTATCTGACGTGCCGCATGACACGCATATTCGGCACGACGGGCAATGCCAAACTCCTA
Organism: Entophlyctis luteolus; assembly: GCA_027604725.1. Lineage (NCBI taxonomy): Eukaryota > Fungi > Chytridiomycota > Chytridiomycetes > Chytridiales > Chytriomycetaceae > Entophlyctis > Entophlyctis luteolus. The sequence goes on along the minus strand of JADHYT010000038.1, from coordinate 66,503 downwards.
ATCGGCCAAACAGTTCAAAAGACAACCGGCATCGAAGTTCGGAAGAAAATATAAACTTACCGCTAGGCACATGATCCAACTTTGGTTCCAGACAGTAGGTGTGAAAGCCTTTGTCACATGCATCACAAAGAACCATGAGCGTTTCATCGTCGCCTGCTTTCCCGCAAAAGTCGCACATTTTGCAGTTTCCGCATTTCCACTTGCCCGAATTGAGCACCTTTGATACCATAACGGGGGTAGATATGTCTGCACACAGTAGATGGTGCCCAAGTCCACATGTGTCACAGCGCAACAACACGCGCGGCGGATTCTGGTCTGATTCCTGCGGGGGCGGATCCTCGCTGTGGCATATCGCGCATTCAGGGTCCTCGAGGTTCTTGGCCTTGCTGGATTTTGCGGACTTTCTACTGCCAGTTGCGCCGCCGCCGCTTTTGCCCTCGGTAGCACTGGTCGCCAATGTCGCCCCTGCGGCGGCCGTTGCTGACTTTGCACCAACCGCATGTTCAATGTTTGGAGTGGCGCTGGCGCTGCTGTTGTTGCTTCCGCTCGAAGCCGCGGTTTTCCCCCTCGCGAGCTTCGCGGCAAGAGCGCTCGAACTGCTGCGCTGTGGCGTTGCAGTGAGCGATTGCGCCCCAAGCCGTATCGGACTGTTTTGCATTTGGAACGACATATCCGTGGGGACTGGCGGCGCTCCCATCATCATACCCATTCCGCCATTGACCGCCATCATTGCTGCTTGTTGTTGCTGCTGCAGTTGCTCTTGTTGTTCCTGTGCCTGCATACGCAAAAAAGTTAGCGAACGCATAATTCACATAAGGGCAGTACCCTCATCCTCTGGTGGAATAGGCAAATGATTCCAGCCTCAAGAACAGGCTTTTGACAGTAATTTCCGGATCGCGTTAAATATCCACAGGTGAACCTTACGGTGTACTTTCCCGATGGTCCCTGATAACAAGGTCAGGGAGATTCAAAGTATCATCATGGACCCACCATGCTGACAACCGGAGCTTGCTCCTTCAACTCTTTCAATTGCGAGTAGGTGAGCTTTGGTTTCATCACAGCCCACTGCTCTGATGTCATTCCCTGTGGAACAAAGCCTGGCGAGTTGAAATTTTCGTCTTCGCCACCACGCATTCCTGGGACGGGCGTTCCCATGGGACGGCCAGGATTTTGTCCAGGAACAATAGGACGGCTTGCTGGCGGACGTCCCGAAGCCCGCGATCCGGGTTGGACGGCCACAAACTGACCATCCGACGACACCAAAGGTTGGCCTGTAAAGTCTACAAAGAATGCCTCGTTTGATTTGATCGAACTGACGTTTTGCTCAAAGCGTGTTCGGTGACTGTTGAAGAACAAATTAAAGCAAACATACTGAAAACAAAAAGGAGCCGTACACCGAAAACGCAGACTGATACTGTCCAGGAAGAACTGCAAGAGGATATTGCTTTTCGTCTTCTGGCGTGCTGATAGCAATCCAGTCGCGCGACTCGCTGGAAGGCGGAACTGCTTTAATTTCACCAAAGCTAACTTCTAAGACCATTCCAGTTTCCTGATTTTTGTCGAATCCTTCGCCGCCCACTTGTTTTTCAATGAGAACATGAGTAGGTTGAGTTCTTTGGGCAACTTGCTCCACGCCGGTGTGAACGTCGTACATTCTGTCCCTGCGCCTCTGCGCACGAAGGCGAGAATTGAAGTCCGCAGCTGACGCTGCTGCACGCATCAAATTAGCCTCTGACCGTGGATCCGGCAAGTTCGTTGGAACGGTTCCGTCTGCGGTCGGAACGACTGCGGTGCCGTATCCATGAACCAAATTTGCAGGGGCACGATACAACTGTTCGTAATAGCTGATGGATTCAGTTGGACGTTTCACGGTGAAGGCTTTCTTGTCGTCTTCGTGATCGGACCCAGACGCGTGCCCGTCGTCCGCGGCTGCTGGATCCACCCAGTCTTCCGGTTCGACTTTACCATCGCACGTATAATCATCACGAACGGGTTTGCCGCGCACTACGACTTGGTGGCCAAACATCTTAAACACAGACCGAGTCGGCATGATTCCGAGAGCGCGAGTTTTGAAATTTGACGACAACATATCCATACTCTCGAGAACTTGTTTGTCTTCATCCGTTGCAAACAATCGCTTCATCCCCACGTTCTTTATGTGCAGAAGATACGAGTCTCGGAACCCCAACGAACGTGCAACGTCAAGCTGGCTTTTGAGTCAGTCGCAAAAGACAGACATTAGACAGATGCTTACTGTGAGCATATAGTAACGAGTGGGATGTCGAGCGAGTCTAAAATATCGACACTTGAACTTTCGGTCTAGACTTCAATCAGAACACCGCCAATACACGAAAATAGCTAACCGCCGCGAAGTTCGCCGTCTCGAGTTATCTTCGTTTCTCCCACCTTGTCGTAGGTAATTGTTGTTTCTTCGTCTGACTCGACAGGGTCATCGGGCCCAGGAATCTCATTGTCCTTCTTTGGCGAAGTAGGAACCTCGAGACGCAGCTGCTTGCTTGGAGAGCCTTCCCTGGGCGTGTTGGAATCGAGCGATGGGTCGGGAATGGGCCGCTTTGTTGGGGTGCTGATGGTCATTCAGTCCTGTTTTGGCGACTTTTTTCGCTCAGGCCCGTTCGAACTGGGCAAATCCAACTTGCATTCAACGGGCATGGCCCCAGCGAGAGCCCACGGGCGGCTCCCGGACTCGGCGGATGGGAGCTCATCACACTCTGCATGCGGCGGTGGCATCGAAGGCTGCGACAAGACGCAGGAGCATTCGCTTCGCCATCCACGATGGTGACAGCTGTCTTCGGAGCTTATGAGGATGCCAATCAATCGGTTCCAGAACAGAGATAAAGCTTTTCTGCGCGCAAGTACCAGCAGCATATCCTTAATTCAAAAGAAAGATGGAAATTTATTGTTTCCTCAGATATTGCTGGCATTCACTTTAAATATACACGAATCGTTTTTAGCAACAGTTTTATTCTTTTGTTCGGGTATTTTGTTAAGAATGAATGGGTATTGTTGAAGCTATATCACAGAGCGATGTAGGACTGAGTTTCGATCAGTTGTAACGAGACGCACAGAACAAGCTTCTGGTAGGGACCGCGATTTCAATGATGGCAACATGCTCCACTATTGTCACTATGTCATCCACCTGCCGTCCAAGCCAAGTTTCAAAGGCGTTGATTTTGCGTCCGCTTGATTCACTCGGCGGTTGTAAGATCCCTGCGACACGCAAGCCAAACTTGGTCAAGTTCCATGGCAGCGCGACTGCAGATCCGATGAGTGTTTTCTTGGGGTTGAACCATTCTTCAAAACGAGTGTTTGCACGCATAGAAAGCTCAGTGTCGCGCCACGCGCGGTAGCTGATGCGAATTGGCTGAGAACCATCATTTTCTGCAGACACATCCACGATTGCCGTGTTGAGGCCGTTGTGGTGGAGAACGGCTTCCAAAACTGTCTTGCAACGCAGACCGTTGATGTTGAAATCCAGAACAAGAGGAACTTTGGGAGAGCAGTCAAGGGTTCTGTGGGCGGGCGCCGTAATGCTGAACGTCACAAATCCTTCTTCTCCGAACGGGCGGTACGACTGAAAAGCTGACGCATAGTTTCTTTCACAGGATAGTTTCATTTGGTATCTGTCCAAAATATCAATTGTTGTCGGAATGGCACGAGAGCTTTCTGCACATTGTGCGATTGACATCTGAAGCTTCATTCCCAGCTTTTGCTGAATGTTGTCTCGCTTATCTGCTTGATGCAGTGCCAGGGGAACCACCTTTGAGAAGACTCGAGAAGCTGACTTCATGGTATGAAGCTTTTTGCATTGTTGGAGTCGGACATCCCGGGGAGCCGACATCCCACCATCAACAGACAACAATAAAATGCGTTGCAAAATTTCTGGTGGAAGTGCATTCAAGTTTCTGATCAAAGCCCCAGGAACATTTTTTTCAGAAACAAACTGGGACTGTGAAATACTGCTGATCTTCAGCACGGAGATTGCCGGCGATAAAATCCAAAATGACCAACGAGCAATACATTTTGAAGCACGACCGATCTTTGACTGCGGCGAGGGAAACATGGCTTTTATGGTCGATATAGTTTGCTCGCTTTTAGGGCTTTCACAGGCTTTTTTGAATCCTACAGACAAACGAGACGCCAAAGTCTTTTCTGCTCCAAAGACAGCGTTGCTGGCAGTTGAAACGCTGATGCTCAAAATCGTGTATGCATGCTGAAGTTTTGTCTTCTGTTTTCCGCCAAAGCTCTGCAGGGAATGTGGTTGTGCTGGGATTTGCAGGATTGTCAAAATTTTCTGTATCCGCCCACTTGGGTGCACTTACCAGCAGGAGCTTGTAATTCAGAATCTTCAGGGGAGATTGTGATGTCAGAATCATTCCGCGTTATGTCGTGTCGAGATTGGGTTGTTTGTGCTTGTTTTTCAACTTAGCAACTATTATCTAAATGGTGAAACATACGTTCTTTTCCCAGCGGGGATTCTATAGTCAAAAATAACAGAGCAATCGATTTTAAACTTTGAACAAACTGTGTTCGCTTGCGCTGCACAGTGGGTAGCTTTTTGTTTTTTACTGCTGATATGACGGTAAGTTGCGTACATCACACAAGAAGATACATACGCGCTATGGGAGCTGAGATTTCTCCCCCGAAAAATGGGAGCGGCATAGAAGGTCTTCAACTGATTGCGAGACCTATTTTGCGCAGATTTCGTCTTTTTATCGTATCTTTTTCTTTGTTCTTTTTCTTTATTTTTTATTTTTTGGCTTTTGAAATGAAAATCGCGCGAATGTCCTTCTCAAGATGTCGGTAGGAACAATCCACGGGCCCACTCCGAAATGGGTTGCTCAAAAATTCAGTTGCGCCAAGGGCATGAATAACAAAATGGCATGCATTATTAATAGTTTTGCTTGACGGACTTAAATTCCGCTGCTGCCGGCTGGCATGAGCTTAAAAATGTTGACTCACAGCGCCACCGGAAAAACATACGAATGGAGTCCATCCCAGTATGCTACGAACGCGTCCTTCGTTCCTAAGCTAGGGGCTTCGATTTTGCAAACTCTTGGTCCCAAGGCTGGGGAGAGAATTCTTGATCTCGGCTGTGGCGATGGAGTCTTGACACGCGAGATCAGCAGAAGCAGAGCTACTGTTATTGGAATTGACTCCAGCACCAAAATGATTCAAAAGTCTCTTAAGGAAGATCCCCAAGGACAGTATTTTGTGATGGACGGCCATGAATTGGTTTCATCACCTTGGGCCGAAGTACCAGAATCTGAAAAGTACCTCTTGGATTTGCCATGCTCCAGCTGACTTCCACAAACAGATTTGATGCGGTTTTTTCGAATGCCGCTTTGCATTGGATGAAAGAATCGCCGTCTCAGGTTGTGGCTGGTATCCGCAAAGTGCTCAAATCGAACGGCCAAGGCAGATTCGTTGCAGAGTTTGGAGGGTTCTTGAACATTGCGACAGTGCATGCGGCACTTATCAACGAGCTCAAGCGCCGGAACATCGACGGTAAACAGGTTTCGCCATGGTTCTTTCCGAAGGCGGAAGAATACCGCGAAATCCTGGAGGCGCAAGGATTCAAATCTATCGATATCGCACACGTCGCGCGGGCTACGGAGTTGGGGGAACTCGGGCTTCGCGGGTGGTTGGACACTTTTGCCATGCCCTTCATGGACGCGCTCCCGAATGACGAGGAGCGCGAGGCCGTGAAATACGCGGTGGAGGAGCAGCTTGCACCGGTGTTGCGTGATGCGCGCGGTGCGTGGACGCTCGACTACTGGCGCATTCGCGTGTCGGCAGCGACGGCGTGAGGCCAAAAATAAAAATATTTTTGGAAAAATCAAGTCGCGAATTTGAATCTCCGCCATACAGGCCTGTCAATTGAAACTGGTCCCGCGCAGCTTCTCCGCACTCAAATTCCGTATCCGCGCCGTCCCCGCTCATGAACAATATCGACACTAAGCGTATCGTCATTATCGGCGGCGGCATATCGGGCCTGGCACTTTGTCTGGCCCTTAAACGTCTCAATGCGAAAGCTCCACGCACTGGCGTTGCCTATGCGCCTCTCGTCGTCGAACCGCAGTCTTCTGAATCAGCTGCAGCTGGCCTTCTGGAGGACGGCCAGCATCTACTGTTGTGGCGGTGGGCTGTCGAAGCCCTCGTCGATGATCTGCACGTGGGAGGCGGTCTCAGTCGCACAGCCGCCCCGATTGTTGGATTGAGTGTGAGTTACTTTGCCTTGATGTCTTTTGCTGAATCTTGTGAATGGCTTCAACCACCAATTTGTCCCCAGGCTCTCGACCCAATGGACCTTCAGTCTCCACCACTTCGCCAATTTCCGCCCCCTGCATCGCGTCTAAAAGACGGCACAGATCTGAATACATCACTGCCGCCCCTTGTTTCCATTCGCCGCTGTGACTTGATCCGTTTACTGATGCGGGCCATTGTTGGTGCCAAGGGTGTCGATGGACGCGAATACCTTCCACAACCGGCGAACAATTCCGGTTTGGTAGATGCAACCCATATCGACGACCGCGACGCCGATCTTGCCGAAGGAAAATGGTTCGATCGCCAAGATTTTGCTGCATTGTTGGGCGAGGATTTGTTTGTAACTGGAGATCGGTTAAAGCTATTCTACATTCACCCGGCCACTGGGAAAGTTACTGTCGAGTTTAAGTCAGGCCGAATTGAAATCGCGGATTTGCTTGTTGGAGCGGATGGCAAAAATTCAACTGTTCGGAAACTCTTGTACGTTAATATCACGAAGCAGCAGCGTTCAGTGATTCCAAGATCGCCCATTTCGCCCGCAACTGTTTCAACAAGTAGTCACCCACGTCCTGCCGAATATTCAGGCGCTGCTGTTTTCTGTGGGGTGACGCGGCTTCATATTCCTCCAACAGATGCTCCAGATTATTTGGAAGCTTCTCGGAAACCTATTGAGGATCTGCGGCGAATGGATGTTCAAGAGTTTGTTCCAGATGGTCGAAGCGTCACTGTATTCGGAACTGCTAAGGGCGGTTGGTTTGGTTGCACCAATCTAGGGAATGGTCTTATTGGCTGGCGTTTGGTGGTTCCCCAGGAAGACAAAAGCCAAATCGCAAATGGATTTACTGCTCTTAAGAACAGAGAGCTGATGAATGAAGCAATCAAAGCCAATCCTGTAGCTGGCGCCAACATTATGAGCGTCGTCGGTGGGGAAGGGATCAACCAGGGAGTGCAAAAGAAGCTTGGCACAGTCGTTACCGATTCTACCAATCCGGAAGACAAGTGGACTTCAGGAAACGGATCTCTGCCTAGAAAGCCGGGCAAGCTCCGAATGGCAGAAACAAGTTTCGACGAACCCGAGGATCTACTCCCAGGCGAAGGATCATCTGACTCTCCTCTTGACGACGGTGTGAAGAAAGGCCGCCGTCGAAAATCTATCGATATGTCCTTGTTGCAAACGGCATTGCTTGCCAAGCCACAAGCGTCCCGTAACAATAGCGTGAACGATGCGGATGACCGCAGCTCAACTCGCTCAACGTTCGCGTCTTCACTCTTTGGGGCGCCGAATCCTCTCACTGGCCAGGAAGTACGAATGCTCGCATTGAGATATGCTGAACCCGAAAACTTTCCCGTGAGTGTAGTTATATTTATCTCAGCTTTTGTTGAACTACCCGAAGCATCCAATCTACGCCATCATTTCGCGAACAGACCCAGCTCTCACCACGTTGACAGATAGTGCTGATCTGGCGTCTGCTCCACTGGACACATTCTCAATCCCAAATCCAAATGGACCAAATGCTCCTCCGCCGCCCAATCTCCACCGCGGACGCGTGATTCTCATCGGCGATGCGGCACATCCGATCTCGGTGAACGCAAACGGCAGCCTTTCGCCAGGTCTTGCAGTTACTGACGCCGTGTACCTCGCGAAACTGATGTCAAAGTACCTTGACCCGCGGTACGTGGACCGCACGGAGCTCGACGACGAGATCTTAACCCCAGGACCCGAATTGCGCGGGGAAGGTTTCGGCAAATTCATGGCGTCCGCGATGGCAGCATCAGGACCTGGCGACGGTGGTGATGGAGACGACGACGGTGGTGCGGATGACGACGATCCTGCGCTGCGGCACGAACGTCTGATGTACGAGCGCATCGCCGAAGAGTTTGACGAGCGCGTTAGCCTCGCAGCGGACCTGATGAAAGAGGCTAGGAGCGAAAGTGGACGATTCGACGGACCCCTTCGGGCAAGGAAGGTTTTATTGAACAACAGTGTTGTGAAAGGACTTTGGAGGATGGGGAAGGGATTGGTTCAGAATGGATCGGATTCTGTTAACGAGGAAACGGAAATGTACGTCTTGATGATGAAGCGCGGGGCAGTCAAGAAGGGACTTCCGCCTTTATGATAGTGAGCCGACCAGATGGTTTTGTTGTGATTCTGTTAGATTTCTGTTATTCCTCAAAGAATGTGACTTGTTTGCTGATTTGATGTTGCTTCTCCGGAAGTCGACCCTCTGGTCGTCAAAGGCTGAAAGGATTGAAATTCAAAATACCAGCGAAAATCGATGTTTAATAGCATACAAAGGAAAAGAGATCGAGTTCGACGCAAGTGTCAAAAGAAATTCGAAAAATCGCGAATCATCACGCTGTGGACAAGTAACGCGCATGTTTGGTCTGAAATCTTGGTTTGTCGTATGATATGGTTCTCTGGTAGGGATCTACACCAATATCTGTGGCAAGATAGTCCAATTTTCGGCTTCTTGCGTACTTTTGAAGGTAGCAAATCTGGGCTGATTTACAGAGTCTACAGTGACAGATTGCAAATCATCACCAGTTGCACGCATGGGATGATCGGCTTGTGTCGCCAACCCAGAGAGCTTCTTCTGGTAGCGTTGAGGAAGAATTGAGAACGCGTGGAAAGAGTTGTCCCAAGAAGGGATCAACGGTTTCGAGATGATCGCGTGACAGTTGGGTGAATTCAGCCGTCGAATACGCATGAGAAGGGCGAGGCTTCTGACGATTGCGGCAACGGACGGCAGAGGAGTCTTCCTGTGGCGGGCGTTGGCCAAATTCGATTTTGTCAAAATGCTCGGTGGTGCTCGTGCCCTTGCCCACACCGTGCGCGCCACACGGCCTTCGGCACGGTTGCTTCCAAACGGCCTCCACCGCGCAGCATCCGGGCGAGCGTTTGATACCTACGAGCCGCGCGTTGTCGGTCTCACGGATGAATTCAACCTGGTACAGTGCGCTTCGGTTTCGAGATGATGATGAATTCATTCACGGGTTTTGCGCAACTTCGCCAGCTGCGCGAGTCAGTACACGACTTTTGCCAAAAAGAACTGGCCCCGCGCGCTCATTCGATCGACAAAGAAAACGCTTTTCCCATGGACATGTGGGTCTTTTGTTATTTTAAGACGTGAAAGGTAATAACAGCAAATTCAGGTGGAAAAAGTTTGGCGATATGGGACTCTTAGGCATAACTGCTCCTGGTTTGTTGTTTGTTTGTGCACCCGATACTTCGACTCGTTTGGGTAGCGTCGCTTATTAGAGCCAACAGAACAATACGGAGGACAAGACATGGGTTATCTTGCCCACTGTATAATCATGGAGGAGATTTCTCGCGCAAGTGCATCCGTTGCGTTGTCATATGGGGCTCATTCGAATCTCTGCGTCAACCAAATCGTTAGAAATGGAAACGAAAAACAAAAGGGAAAGTATCTTCCAAGCCTCATCAGCGGAGATCATATTGGAGCTCTTGCTATGAGTGAGGCTGGAAGCGGCAGTGATGTGGTTTCAATGAAACTTAAAGCTGAAAAAAAGGGTGAGTCAAAATACTTCGCGATTCGTTGTGATATTTTTTGCTCGTCATGAAGGACAAGAGTACATCCTCAATGGAACTAAGTTCTGGATAACAAAGTAGGGGGGTTTTTTTGAAACGTTTCTTATGTTTTCTCACAGTGGCCCGGATGCAGATGTTCTGGTGGTTTACGCAAAAACCGACATTAACGCTGGTCCAAAGGGCATTACTGCTTTTTTGATTGAAAAATCATTTCCTGGCTTTACCAAGTCACCGAAACTTGACAAATTGGGAATGAGAGGCTCAAACACTTGTGAGCTCGTTTTCGAAGACTGTCGAGTGCCGGAAGAAAACGTGTTAGGAGGAATTGGAAAGGGCGTGTACGTTCTGATGAGTGGGCTTGACATGGAGCGACTTGTGTTAGCTGCTGGACCATTAGGTATCATGCAGGCAGCTCTTGACATAACAGTACCATATGTACATGAGCGCAAGCAATTTGGTCAACAGATTGGACAATTCCAATTGATCCAGGCAAAGATGGCAGATATGTATACGAAACTGGGAGCTTCGCGCTCGTATGTTCACACGGTAGCCCGAGCTGCCGACAAAGGATATGCAACTCCTCAGGATTGCGCAGGAGTGATTTTGTTCGCGGCAGAGCGCGCTACAGAAGTGGCGCTTGATGCAATCCAGTGCCTGGGGGGAAACGGGTACATCAACGACTGTTGAGTGATGCTCTTTTTTTGCGTTAATTTGTGTAACTGTGAACATCCGTGAACAGATGACGCGGGCCGGCTGCTGAGGGACGCTAAGCTGTATGAAATCGGGGCAGGAACAAGTGAAATCAGACGGATGCTGATTGGGAGAGAATTCAACAAGCGTTTCAAGAACTGACGATTCGCAAATAATTGAAGTGATCGAAAATGAGCTGGAGGGATTGGACGGAGTGTGCGTGGGAGTCATACGACGGAGGGGATGAGGGGGCAGCAACGAAGAAACACAGACCCTTGCAAGTGGCCTTCCATGGAATATGCCTGTACTGACTCCGCTCTCTGATTCTGAAATACTTCTTCCTATTTTTTGATAGCCATAATTGCCTTAGATCCGTGACACAGCAAGGTTTCTCTCTTTTCTTCGCTCAAGTTAAGGTCCCCCCTCAGCGGGTTCGCAAGCAATGCGTAATGAAGAAGCAAGGAAGGTCGATCCTGAAACAGTTTAATAAGACGAGCCTCAGGACAGCTCTTGTGTGGACACCATCTTGAACGCGTCCATCTAATTCTAAAATGAAAATAGCAAGCATCGTGTTTGCCCTCGTGACGGATATTCGAAATTGCAACTTTCATGGGATGGAAAGTGTCGCTGTCGTCGTCGCAAAACGCAATTGAACCTTCCCGTTAGCCGGAGCGACGGCGCGAAGGAATGCGGCGGGGTCATCGACATGGCCCTTCAGTTTCAACAGGGCCACCTTCATTTTTTGTTCAGACCCGCATTAGAGTCCCCCACGCCCGCGCCTTCTTCGCCCGCGTCTGCCAATGCAAACACACTGCCGAACATGCTTTTGACTCGCTCCTCTTTCGGGGTGCGATTCACTGTTTGTACAAGACCTTCCATCACGGTGCTAATCCGCTCCGACGACATCTGGCGCCTGAGGTCAATCACTCCTGTCGATAATCTTAGCTGTGATAGATCTGATGCATCCGCTTCAGATTGCTCAGGATGTACAATGCTTGGAATTTCGGGAGTTATTTGTTTGTTAGTGGAATCTATTGGCGAATTAACAGACGAAACGCCACTCGTCTCGTCGGGAACTGCCGCTAAACGGGCAGATGTTTCGAGGATGACTGCTTGGTTGTCGACTGAAATGGTGGAATTCAAAACAGAGCGTTTGCGCTCCTGCTGTGCTTGCAGACTCTCGAATTTCGTCTCAAAGTCTCCAGCTACCGATTTTTCCAATCAGTAAAATTCACACCCACAAAAGATATACCTCTCTCTGACAGTTTTGCCATTTTCTCCAGTGCATTATGGATGCCTTGATCCGTGTCTATGGGTTTCCGCCTTGATCGCCTGTGGGCACTCTTTGCTGGCATATCCATGGCGTCTTGATCAGTTCCCGAACTCTTCGCACCAACATCTGATTTCCCATTGGAAGGCGCAGCGTCGCTTTCCTTGGCGTTTACCTGGTTCATTAACTCAAATGCCGCTTGGATCGCCAGATCTCGCTCGGAAGAATCCTCGTCACCCTCATCAGACAAGCTGCCATTATTTTCCTTCGTCCGCATGAGACTGTCTGTTTCGTTACCGCCGGGTTGTTCACCTTGCTCCAGCATACGGTCTTCGTACTCGCTCTCGAATCGCGTAAGAGCCGCCTCGACTTTTGCTTGATCCTTCGGGGAGTATTCTCCCCTCCTTATACGCAAATACCGTGGCGTGGACTTGAAAGCAGGAGCAAGGAGTGGTTTCCTAAAAGTTGGATCGAATTTTGCTGCCACAACACTCGGGATGCCTTCGTTCAGAAGACTGATACTGAGAGTACTACGCTGTGCCTTTGGTGGCGGTGGCGGCCGCCTGTGGAGTGCGATGCTGTCAAAAACTCTTTGCACGGCTTTAGCGCATGACGTTGTGGGACGGCGTTGTTTGGCGCGCGATATAGGAAGATGCTGAATAACTCGCAAAATCTCCGCTTCGAGATCCATCTTGGCTGTAACGGGATTTTTGGCTGTGTCGAGCTCAAAATGCGTGTTGGAGGGATTCATGGGATCGTACGGATCTATGTGATATATTTCCCCTGTGTCCGGGTGCGTAGCACGAAATAATGGGGTGTCCCACCAAGAGCGAAAATGGCGCCTGTCCGCGATGCGGGAACTACGCTGACCTGATGATATGAGGACTCTGTGAATAGCACTTGCGGACGCAGTCGAAGTTATTTGCCGACCAGCCTCCTCGCCACATGAATTTTCAGACTCTGACGTGATGATTCCATCTTCCTGCTCTCTTCTTCGAGTTGATACGAGGATGCCGGCATCAAAATGGTTCGATAGGTTTGGCGCCGATGAAGAACCGCCGAACTCAGCTTTCTTCAAGCTACTAAAGATGGTGGCATACGCATCGTTTGAAAATTCAGGGAGTGCCTTGACCGCTATTCGACTTTCGGGACTACTTTCCAGCGTTTCCCACTCATTCAGGAATGTTAGTCCAATGTCCTATTAAATTTGAATTAATGATATGAACAACTTCTTCGTGTTATCCTACCTTCAAATTGCTGACTAAGTCAGGAATATCGTAATGATTCAATTTTCTATGGCAGATGACTAAACTGTTCAAAAAAAGTTCAATGGCTGACTTATATTCTGCTGCCATGACACTTGGAAACTGTCAGCCATAATTAAGTTTTGAGAACTCACATGAGAGGCATCATCATGGGAATCAATGGATTAGGCATCGGCATCAGACACCCAATTCTTGCTTTTTCGTTAAAGACCAATCCATCGCGTTGGCAAGAACAGTTGAAGCCTCTCCAGGTCAAGCGATCCACTTCTTCGCTACGCAAGGCGTCTATATATAATGCAACTCTTTTTTCGATGGGCCCGCCAGCTTGTTTCTTGATGTCGGATTCGAAGTCGACCCGAATTTGCGGTCGATCCGCAAAAATGGCATTTTGAGTTTTTTCTAGGTGCAGTGGAATGTCATTCCAGCTGAATCGTGCCGATCCGGACTTCATCTCAATCGGGCAACCGGTTGTTACAAGAACACTTGCCGCTTTCAGCAAAGTCGGGGACAGGAATGCATAAAAGTTGTTTGCCCACCAGCGATGTTTGCCGATGTCCGAATCAAACCAAACCGACAGCTGAAGGCTGACATGTCCGTAGATGCCCGTTTTTAAGCAATTTGCTGAGAGTCTGTCCACGAGTTTGGCTATCATTGAGTGCGGCAAAATTTGTTGCGGGACAATCAATCCGATTTGCTCAAATGACGAGTCATACATTGCTTCGGCTGTGATCAACTGAGATCGATGGCCCGAATATTCCAGAAAATAACCAATCTCGACCCTTCGCATTAACTTTCCGTCCAGAACAGGTCGTGCCTGTATGAACCCACCGGTTCCTGTTTGATCTGTTCGCGCAAATTTGGGTCCAATCAGCCCACAGACGTGATTTATGAATTCTGCGTGTGATGGGCATTTTGTCGGAAGTAGGCAACTGTGGAGCTCAAACGAATTGATAATTTCATCGAATACGCTATTTTCTGAAATAGGCGGAATATCGGATCCTCCTGATTTTTTTAGCTTTAGTGTAGTGTTCTCCAAGCCACAGTATTACTTATCAAAGCATCGCAAGCGTAATCGGCCCTTGCGAAATCCAAAAAACGAAAATCTCGTTTTTCAGTCACCTCCCAAGCCGGCATGTTGGGAAACAGGGCATTTGCGTGCAAAAGAGCCTCCTTGAGTTTTAGTTCGGTGCCTGCTCTGAAACTCATTCCTGAAGATATTGGAAATTGAAATCGGAATCAACTCAAACAAACCTGGAACAGGTTCAATTCCCGCGTGCTTCAAGAAAAGTCTGGTTTTGTGTCGTGTATTCACAGTTCTTGCTTTCTCTGGTCGTGCACCATAAATTGGGATCCCAAGAAGCTACCGGATTGTTGCTGTTAGAATATTCTATACGCTGTTTTCCGGGGTGGACGAACCGAGCTGAGCGTGATTTCTGCATGTCCCACAAAGTCAGAAAGTATGAATGCGAACCGTTGATTGAAAAGTGATTTCACTTGCGACATGGTGCGATAACTCGCCATAAGCATTGCGGAAACGTTTGAACCTGGCAAAAAGCATTTTGCAGCTTCTGGTACGAGCATCTTCAAACGTCCAGTCCTCAGTGGATTCATGTCAGGAAACCCAATGTCTGGAGGACAGTTGTGAGATTTCGAGGAAGAAAAAAGCGGCTACCAAGTTGACAACTGATATATTCCTCCTTTTCCTTGTTTAATAAAGGAACAATCAGGACCAAGAGAGTTATGCTTGAATTTTCCAAAAGTTCAAGCAACCTTGATAGACAAGTGAAAAAAAGTTCGGAAAAGTCTGTTGTACCTTCCAGTGATGTGATCAATCACATCAATCTCAGTATATCGTGGGCTGAATGCGAGCACAGCCTTATCCTTCAGAGCAAACTCTTTGACCTTCGACTCCTTTTGCAACTGTGCCATCATTTCGTAGAACCTTGGCTTGTGCTGAAGACGGAATCGCTCGCGGATACTTTGATACAGCTTGTGCCGAAAATTCTTCACTCTGAAGGCCTTGATCATCACAACCGCTGATTTGATCATTTTCGAATAATTTTTGAGTTCCATCCTGGACCTGTGAGCCATGAAGACGTTTTGGATCCGCTTCGCTGCTAAAGTATCATTTGATTCGTGGCCTGATCCTTTATACACTTGTCCGGGTGTTCTTAGAATGTGGAAAATCTCTTCAGAATTATACAACAGCCGACCGAGTGATTCCCATGAAATCATCTCAGCGCTTGCCGGAATTTTGACAGCTAAATTAATGAGCTCTTGGCATCGTATCTCAGCGCAAGGGACTGCATATCGCCGCATGAGTATCTCGATTTTCCATATGTAATATCGAATCTACGGCAAAAATTAAAAATTGAAAGCCCACGGTCCACCACCTGTGGCCATATCTCGATATTTTTTTCCCTAAAGTTAATAAAAGCATCGCTGGTTGAAGTCACAGATCCAGCTTTGACAAATATTGTCCAGTTACTTGATGGGTCCGTTCTGACTGTGAACGCTGAAGCACTAGGCTGGCGCGATCCAGGAGGAGCTAATAGATAATGATTTTTTCGTGCTCCATTCTTTTGTACGTCATGCTGGGGTTCTACTTCTCTCGCGATTGGGCATTGGGGTTTGAACTTAATCAAATTCAACTGTTCTAATGGTGGAGGGTAGGCCAAATGTACTAGTTTCGACTACAAATAACATGAAAATCGGCAAATAGTATACTGAACTCACCGTGGTTGCTATTGCCGGCTGAATATCCAAAGCTTTTACAATTGCCGCTTGCAATTTGGTATCTCTAGCTATGTCTGGTAATGGTTCGAGCTTGCGAGTTTGTGTGTATACCGAACGACCAGCGACAGGCAAATCAAACGCACTGTACTTTTCTCTTTCGTGAAACTGGTGAAGCTTTGACCGTGAAATGCGAATGAACGGAATCGGTGCATTATCAATAGGTTTCACGAGAAAAGACAAATCAGATCCTTGGGGAACAAATCCACGATTAATGAGGGATTCTGCGTTCTGTAGAAGTAGTTGAATTGGTGATACATCCAAATATCAGAAAACCTTACGCATTTTTCGAAATCGGCTGATGTAGCCAGTGGAATCTCTCGCCAAGTCCATCCTATTTTCAGCAATGGATTTGCCGTTCTGTCGTTTTGATGGAGAATTCCTTCCAAGCGGTTGTTCAATGATTGTGGAACTTCATTTGCTGGTGGATGATGATGCGAAGAAGCAGGTCTCAAATGCCAGTCAAAAAGCGGGTCATGCTGTTCCTCTTGATCATAATTTCCATCGGCAGAAAGGCATCGTTGGGAAGACCCAAGTCGCGAAAGTAAGAATCGTGTACGCTTGATTGCCTGAACTATTCCCAAGTCAAAATGCTCTACAATATGGCTAGGTGAGTTGAACTTTAAAGCAAGACTCACGCTCGTGGTCATTATTTAATTCAAAAGTATTCTTTCCCGTATTACAATTCGGTTTCGTTTTCATCATCGGATGCTGTTTTCGCGGGTCTAATCGCACAAGTTGAATCCCAATTCGCTGCTGATAGCAAGATATAAAGCAGTAGGAATACAGTTCGTCGCTTACCTTCTTTTTTTCATTTTCCTTCGGGTACTTAAGACAGCTCTGGTATGACTTGTTAATGAAGGAGTCCGAGTCCTCCAACCCTTGCAACCAACGTGAAAGCGCCTCGAGACGAATGCTGTTGCTGTTTCCGAATGGCGTTTGAGGCCTTGGAATAGGCTTATCTGGTCTTCGACGCGGCTCTTGCATACTGGAATGTTGATCAACGCAGATCTTTCTCAAAAATGTAAATCTCGAGTCTGAGTGCACAAATTTTACAATTGAGGCTGCTACAATTGAGGCTGCTGCTGTAATCTGCAGCAGGCCGTGCGTCTCCAAAAAAATTGGAGATTACATCATATGACAATTTATTCACTATTCCAACAACATCAGCGTATTCAACTCTGATTATTATCCGATTCACTACTACTTGATGGAATCCTGTAATGGCGAAGCCTGGCATTCGAAGCAAGGTGTACAGGAACAGCTGATGGTGGCCTGCAAATTGACAAGGTAAAACCGGTGAGAAAAGATATTTTAACCAGAAAAACAAACAAAGGCAGCGGAGATTTCGGTGTAATGGGGCTGGAAGCCGAGCTTGCCGGATTCGAAATCTATGAATTCAAACGTTGTATTCACAAAAGAACCTGATGTTGGTGACTTACCATTGTGCTTGGCAATAAGTTTCGCTCCTCATAATCAGAGGCCTTTTCCTCAGCAATAATTTCGTCTCCAAATGCTGTTACCGGTCGGTCAGGTCCGTCATAGTTTCCAGTGACAGATGTCGGTGACGAACTTCCAAACAAATCGGTCGAGTTCTTTCGAATTATAATTTTTGGCACGTCTACTGCGGACTTGATGATTTTTCCTGAATCTAAATCATGCGACATCGGTCTTTTCGATAATTGTTCCGTGGAGATTGTTTCGCGTTGCGTAGAAATGTCTGAGAAACCTATGGCACTGGCCGGTCTAAGTAATGCTCCAGGTCGCTTTAGTCTTCCCTCATTGACTTCGTGTTTATCGCCCACAGAGGGTTTTGGACGTTGAGTAAAATCGGATTTTCGTCGTGCAAAGGCATCTCCAAGTACTCCGAGAGTTCCGCCAATAGACATAGGCCCATCAGATAAAGAGTTAGGCCGCAAGCTTGAATTTTGCATTTCCTTTTCTCTACGCCTAGTTGACTTTGGTACGGCCGAACCAAGCTGCCCTGTCCCTTCGGAAAGGGTTTTGGTAGAGGCTTTTTTCATATTTTCGACTGATTGAGAGTCTACTCCATGGCTATTCACACGCAAGATATTTCTCACACTGTGATGAAGTAATGAATTGTTTGACTTGTCACCCAAGATCCCTCCGTGAAGCGAAACTCGCCGTGCCTCTCCAGCTGCAGCTAGAAACGCAGAATGTGCGGTGCTGCGGCGTGAATTCAAAGCCAGGCTTTCTGGACGTGAACTGATAGTCGATGGATTACCCTGAAATGATCGTACTGTGTGCCGCTTTGTTGAGGGTGTACTGGGAGCTCTGGGATGATCGAGGAAGCACTCATGGACTGGCCGCTTCATCAGTTCAGCGAATAATTTCAGGTCCTTGTTTGAACGAGAGTAAAGCATCGGTATGATGGGGTCTGTGGTTGCGAAACCAGATTCGAATACTCAATCAAGAAAAACCAACCTTCGAATTTCACACCGTCTCTCAGAGATGCCAGTTCTTCAGAATTTATATAGCCTAGTTCTTCAGCCTTCACCATAAGTTCCTCGAGCTTTTGCCATTTCTAACGCAGAATCAGAACTATAACGCAAGTTCCACATACCCCTGAGAAAGCCAACAGGGAGCTTTGGCTTACTTCTATATCTTGCAAAGCAACGGAATGATGCAAATCTAAAGGGTTCAGTAAATAAGAGTTCATATTTGTATGTTCGAAGTCAATGTTTGCGCTGCGGTGTTTCTTTTTCTTGTCACTTAGGCGCGGATCCAAAACGATTGACTGGAAGTCAGCTTCCCGCTGGAGCTCCAAATCGTCGTCATCTCTGGATGCGGAATTTTTCTCTTGGTATTGTCAGAACTGACAGACGTACCCGAAAGCCGCAAAAAACTTTTTCAACTCCTCTGCTTGCTTTTTCTTTTCCGCATCTGTCACCCCCGACCGGAACTGTATCATCGCATAGATGTACGCGCTTAAAGATACTGCTGACGTCAATGCTAGAATTGACAGCGACAGCCACGGACTTACAGCCATCCGCCAGCCGTAGGCGTCAAATGGCACGATGAATTCCAGAAGGCACAAAATGAATGCAATAATACTGCAGTAGGCGTACAATGCACCTCTTGTCCAATCAAACCAAGCAACGTAGTTTGGTCTTCCGATCAAAGAACACAATGACATTCCCGCCATCAACGCTGCTGCGCAAGCAAGGAAAGCCGCATTTGGAACGTTGAAATGCAAAATAATTAAAACTGTTTTGAACACAGATTCAACGAAAATGTTCCAGTCTGCATCCTTGAACGTGAATTCTTTCCGGAGAAGTTTTAAAATTTTGCAGTATCGTACAACGTTGTTTGTAAATGCGCAAGCAAGAACCAGACTAATAGTTGTTGTAATCCAGTGCGACGTTTGCCAGCATGTTTGTCCATACACGTTGGTGTATATCAACGTTTGCTGTGACAGACGGCAGTCAAAAACTTTTGCAAACAATTCCACACTGGGATTAAAAAATATAAGCGCGAAGTTTGGCATGAAATCAGACAGAAATGCATGAAATTTCGTCATATGTTGCAAATTCTGTGGGTAATGCGTTTCCAGGAAGTTGTACAGAAATGTCGTGTAATACATGCAGGCAAGCCAAATGCATACAAGTATGTAAATGAGTGCGCAGTACCAAAACCAATCGAACATTAATCCAATATAGGATACAATGTCGACATAAGTATTTTGCTGAATCACTGTGGAACGAACCATAGACAGATAAACAACTTGAAAACAAGTACAACACTGAGTGACAATTCCGAGAAAGTTTTGCATTGTCCATTTTACTTGCATTACATTTTTGGAATGGGGCTCATGCTTCGATTCCTGATACCAGGCTGCCATGTTGGCGACAAATGGGATTGAATTTGACAGAATTAAAAGGATGTAGAAGACAAGATAAAAGCTCATTCCAACAGTGGTAGTTGACAAAGAGCTCAAATTTGACCAGAACGACAAAGACTGTTCCCAAAGACTATTCCCTTCGAAAAGTTAGCACAAACTGACCTTGCTCATCAAATCACCTGTTGAAAGATACAGATCCATCTCTTCATCTTGGTTAATCCGCATGAGTATATTGCGCTTGTTGCATGTAACAGAAGCGAGAGCGTTCAAGTTGAGTTCTTGCAATAAATTATTCGGGGGAACCCATCCGAAGCGCAGCAAGCTGTTTGAAACGGTTTGGCTCGTAATCGAGAAATATATGAGGTTCGTCATATCTTTGATAGCAACGCAGTCGGCGTCGGACGGAATCGAAAAGTAGAAGTAGTTTTCGCGGATCAATGCATAAGATAAGAATGACAAAGGATATGCGCCAGCTGCGTCAACGTCCAACAAAGACACGAAATCCCGCAGCAACGCTGTGGTGCTATTTTGGAACGCGGATGTCACGGCTGCATTCATTGCCGCTGCTACTCCGCGTTTTGTCGGTTGGGTGATTTCACCACGAATATTCACGATGCTCGCGACACCAACTGTATGGCCAGTGGAAATGGCACTTTGAGCTGCTTCGAGAGAAGTGTACGTAATAGAATATGGCACAGATGCCGCAACGTACATGCTTTCAACTGGATTCGCACAGGAAATCGCACGAGAACTGAAAGCAAAAGTGCTGTTTTTCGCACGCAAGTACGACTGAAATAAGTCTGCCGAATCCGTTGACACAATTAAGGTGAATTTTTCCCCTGGCAATGTTGTGTTGGGATTCAGAGCCTGCAACAGACTGTCATTCCATAACGATATCGATCCAGTGAATATATTTTGTAACAAGGACGCGTCGAAAGTGAGCGACGCTGTTGAAGAACCTGGAATGTTGTAGACCACAGCAATTGCACCAGCCGCAAGTGGCATCAATAGCGCACCGTAATGTTGTGGAGAAAGGCTGTACACGCCGCTTTTTGGATTCGAGGAGTTGATAAAGATTATCGCTTCGTCGTCAGTCACATCCGTGTCGGTTACCGCAAAGAGAGTTGACCCAGATAACAAGGCAAGTCGGCCAGCAGCACTTGAGCTGGACAAATATTCCAGGCTTACTGAATAATCGGGTTCGTTAAGTGTTTGATTGAACGAATCAATGAGTCGCCAGTATGCTGGTGCTAGAAGTGGTGATCCAGACCCGTTCACCATTACTTTCGGTATTATCCTGGAATTCAACAGAACCGTTTGCTGAGATTCATCCACATGTAAGTACAAAAGCGCGGCCACTATGCACGTGGCAACGATCGGAAACGCAGAAAATACAAAGACTCGAGCTTTGGCAGCGAGGCTCAGCGGACGAACTTCCTCGACCCTGATGTCTTGATTTGATATTTTCGCAGTTTCCTCTGCGAGCCGAAGGTCAACGCGCGATGACGATTTCGCCGCTAGTTTGAATGTGTCTGCGGTTGTTCGCTTGCTGCTTTGGGGCATTGCCGTTTGGGGGTTGTGGATTTGATTTTCAAGATTTTCAGGGATGGGCCTTATATGCACGGCGCCACGTTCAAGCGCTGCAAGCTGTGACTGCTGGAATATCCTCACTGATACGAACTGCCATACGCAGCACTGAGGACTGCGGTTCCAGCAAGCGAGGAACCTGAACTCCACTTTCCACGAGACCCACGGCTTTCACGATATGCCCAACATGATTCCACCGTCGGCGATTTCAGTGACCCCCAAATGCATGCAAACTGTACAACTGATAGACAGTCACTCACTGTCGACTGGTTAATTATCAATGATTTTCGATTGGAGGGAACATTGTCGAGTAAGCTTAAGCAGTATGTAATTCATGTTTGGTTCATAAGAAATTGCATATTATTGGATATGCAGGGCAAGAAAAGACATCAGGAAACTTGACAACTGCCGCTTAACAAAAGAAATAAAACCTCTTCACGGAAAGGCTCGATGAGATACACAGGAACAGCTAAAATACACCTGCACAACTAATAGAGTCTTGCACGAAGCGCAAGTGACAATCAATCGTATCGAGAAATGTGTTATTTTGGTTGCTGGTTTTGTAAGGTTTTTTGTTGAGTAGGTGAAATCAGAAGGGATGTTAAGAAGGCAGCGAAGCTATGTGCAAGAAGTTTGCATTCCCCTCATCAGGTTGGATTGAGATATGATGTTAGTGTTTACAAGTGGATGCCGATTTCGGTGCAAAAGTGCAGATGTTTTGGGAATGGTCAACATGAATATCACAGGATTTTCCAAGACAAGATATAAAGAACTAACACTTCATTTATTGTATTTCTTCCAGAAAATTATTGAAGTAATTCCAATTGTGCATCTGAATGGCCAAGGGCTGTATAACGTGAGCAGTAGAAGATTCCAATCTCAATTTACGTAACATTCACCTATGAGAAAGAACCAAGAAGGTTCGCAAAAATCTGGAATATTCTTGAAAACAGTCAATGATTTTGTTTACTTCTAATCAATTTAGCTGAGAATGTCCGATAACAGAACAGTTTTATAAGCTGTCCTACATGCACTATTAATGATCCTACGACCCAGCTTAAGATATCCCGCAGTCACTAAGAACACGGTAGGCATGGAGGAGATTCCGTTCTGGGCGAAGGATAAGGACATTTGCCTTTGAGAGTGACAGGCTCAGGTTTTGTTTTTTTTCTTTCCCTCTCCAAAAGACTGGAAATGTCGTCTCCGACTCAAGGCCCCAAGAAGTACATTGTGGTAACTGGCGGCGTTATCTCCGGCATTGGAAAGGGCGTTATCGCCTCTTCGACTGGCTTGCTGCTGCGCACCCTCGGCATGCGCGTGACAGCCATCAAGATCGATCCCTATCTCAACATCGACGCCGGCACGATGTCTCCGCTCGACCACGGTTTGCATTGTTTCTCATTTGATACCTCTGGTTGAAGCTTCTGATTGACAGGCGAGGTTTTTGTGTTGGACGACGGTGGAGAAGTTGACCTCGACCTTGGAAACTACGAGCGCTTCCTGGACGTGACTCTTACAAGAGAAAACAACATTACTACCGGAAAGATCTACAAGCAAGTGATTGAAAAAGAGGTTAGTTCCATTTTTTGGGCTGTTTTCGTTTAATACTCCATGCTAGCGCAAGGGAGATTATCTCGGCAAAACTGTCCAAGTGGTTCCTCACATCACCGACGCCATACAAGATTGGGTTGAACGAGTCGCCAAGATCCCTGTTGATGACTCGGGACTTGAGCCTGATGTCTGCATTGTGGAAATGGGAGGAACCGTTGGTGACATTGAAAGCGCACCCTTTATCGAAGCCATGCGCCAGTTCCAGTTCCGTGTGGGACATGCTAACTTTTGCCTGATTCATGTGTCCATGGTGCCTATTGTTGGATCCGTTGGCGAACAAAAGACTAAGCCAACTCAAGCGAGCGTCCGTGACTTGCGTGGCCTGGGATTAGCCCCTGACTTGGTGAGGATTCCTTTTTTTGGGCGAAGTCCGAATTTTTTCTGTGATTTTAATGGACTTCATCAGATCGCTTGCAGAAGCAGCACTCCGTTGAGTCCTGAAGTGCAGCAAAAGATATCTATGTTCTGCCATGTCCCGATTTCAAGCGTTCTTGCTGTGCACGACTGTCCTTCTGTTTACCATGTCCCTCTACTACTTCACCAGCAGAAGCTGACTCAAACGATTGTGGATCGGTTGAATATTATTCCGCGTGAAACACGCTCGAGTGTGAGCCTATTTGTAAAGTGGAAGCAGCTATGCCAACGTCTCGAGAGATTGCATGATACTGTGACAATCGTGTTGGTCGGAAAGTACACGTACCTCCATGATTCATACATATCTGTTGTCAAAAGTCTTGAACATGCAAGTTTGTCTTGCAACAGAAAGCTGAAACTTGAGGTATGTCCCATGGCTGGTTGTTTTTTTATTATTATTAAGAATTATGCAGTGGGTGGAAGCAACCAATCTTGAATCCGAAATGCTTCAAACTGATGCTATTAAGTACTACGACGCTTGGAAGAGTGTGAGCGCGGCAAAGTACACACTTTTTTCGCAAATTTGAAGTGCTCACTGTTGTCAATTGCAGCGGTATCCTTATTCCAGGCGGTTTTGGTGTCCGAGGCACTGAAGGTATGATTCTCGCTGCGAAACACGCTCGCGAGAACAAAATTCCATACCTTGGAATCTGCCTTGGTTTTCAAATTGCCGTGATTGAGTTCGCGCGCAACGTTTGCAACATGCCGAAGGCTAACTCAACCGAACTTGATGAAACTACGGAACATGACGTCGTTATTTTCATGCCTGAGATTACCAAAACGCACTTGGGAGGTACTATGAGACTCGGAACGAAAGAGACCCTGTTTGGCGAAGGAACAGAGGGCTCGATTACTCGTGAGTGTCGGCGCAGTCTTTACCTTTGGGTTTCTGAAAGATTTTTTTTCAGGCCGATTGTATGACAACGGGCAGGTCATTCACGAACGTCATAGACACAGATACGAGGTTAACCCAAAGTACGTTGCACAACTCGAAGCCGCAGGGCTCAAATTCGTTGGACGTGACGAAAGAGAAGAGCGCATGATCATTCTTGAACGCGATCCATCAGAACATCCGTTTTTTGTTGCAACTCAATTTCATCCGGAATACAAGACCAAACCCTTGAAACCCGTACCTACTTTCCTGGGATTCGTGCTGGCTTCTTCGGGGCTACTGAAAGAGTACCTTGGTGGATCAGGGGAGGAGCCATCCGGGGCAGGCTTGGCGAGGTATATGAGTTTTGATGGGGATGCGCCATCGGAGCTTTTGACAGCGCTGTCTGTAACCGGCGCCAGTGTTGGGGACGATAGGGGTGTGAAGATGGTTTTGAATGCAAAGAAGTAGGAGAAGGCATTTCTTTACATTTGCTTTTGCTCTGTTGACCGGACGCATACTTTTCCTTGGTTTTGAAATGAGACAAGACAACTATTTATGCTCACAAATGAACTGCGCACACACCCCGCGCGATCTTCCCGCTGCTTTTAGCAACGGCGTTCGTTGGATACACATGTGTTACTGTAATGTAATCAGAAAGAGGGAAAATTTTCGAGGTGTGGACAGTGTGTGAGAAGATGGGGGGCTACGAGGCCGCCACATCTGCTTCATTCTGGTATCAAAGACGTTTCCTTGAGCCAGTCTGTAATGACTGAGTACCATATGGACGAATTGCCTGATCCGTTATCTCATAATGGTTCAAACGAAATATTTCATTGGAAATTAAGTCCGCACTCACAAACCAATTTACCCTGTTGGTTTTGAGATGTGTTTGCTGCTGTTCAAATAAATAGCAAAATGAGAACGAAGATCTTCAATTTTATGCCTAATTAGTCTGATCTCTGCTAAAATATGCTATCAATTCTACAAAAATGCAGAAGGAAACATTGCTATCCACGTTCATCTACCTCAATCAGATGATGCTCATAACATCGGCGGTTCCGTTTAATCACGAGATCTCTCCTTCCATTAAAGTTCAAGCTTCATTGATACGCGAGGCAGCACACTGCAAAGAATTCAGCAACCGTTTGTCAGACTCTGACAGTGGTAGAGTCATGGAAGAAGTTGATGTACATGAATCTTTCAGCATCACGCAGTAAACCGGAGCAAAGGAAGCTGATAAGAACGTTTTTCCTATCAGCTGTGGTGGAGGGACAAGGAGTGAATTCAAGGATGGGAGCTCAAGCTCCCCGCTGGACCAATGAACGAGACACTGAGAAAATTTTGATAGAAATTGATTGAAACTTTTTGTTGCTGACAGATGAAATGAAACGAAGTCATTGATTGGACGTGGGCGGCAGCAGCGGGCGCGGCGGATGCGGGCGTGCGGCGAGTGCGGGCATGCGGCGCGCGCAGGGCGGGCGGCGGCGGCGGCGGCGGCGGGTGCGCGACGCGTGGCTGTGGTGCGGCGGCGAGTGGCGCGCCCGCCCGGTGCCGCGCCTCATCGCGCCAGCCCGCGGCCAAGACCCGCCGGAAACATCGCAGCGCCAAATCATGTCCGAGTCGCAGTCGCCCCGCTCCGGCTCGCGCGTGCGCCAGCGCCAGAACTACGACGCCAGCTCGGCCCTGCCCCGCTCAAACTACTCCAGCGGCGTTGACCGCGCATCCGAGCCGTCCTTCCCCCCCACTCCGCCGGAGTACGTCTCTCTGCCGCCACTCTCTGCCTCCAGCTTGGGTGCCAACGATTATCAGAACTACTCTCACTCCCAGGCTCTTAAGACTCAGCGCCAGGATAGAGACGCCCGTGGCGACCTCCGGCAGATGGACGACCAGTTGCCTCCTTCGTTCTATCCAATTCCGAATCCCTACAACTCGCCTGGATTCTCCGATGAAAAGGCGCTGCCGGGCGAATATGAGCACAGTGGCTTCGATCGCTTCTCGATGGCTGAAACTCCAAAGAAGAGGTCGGCCGTCGAACGGTACCTGTGCTGCTGCTGTCCAAAGAACAAAAAGCATCGTATGATCTGCATCGGCGTGGTGCTGGTGGTCCTTATTGCTCTGGGCGTGGTTATTGGCATCTACTTCCCAAGGTTCGATTTGGAGTTGTCAAAAAGCCATTTACGAACAAACTAATTCCTTTTATTGATTGTTAGGTACCCTGAGATCAAAGTCTACGACGCTGTTATCTCGACACCGTTCTCGTTCTCCGTTGCAACTGCAAATGA
This sequence comes from Entophlyctis luteolus, assembly GCA_027604725.1. Lineage (NCBI taxonomy): Eukaryota > Fungi > Chytridiomycota > Chytridiomycetes > Chytridiales > Chytriomycetaceae > Entophlyctis > Entophlyctis luteolus. Next base: position 40,020 of record JADHYT010000038.1, on the reverse strand, counting down.
CTACAACACTATCAATTTGAGAGTGAACTTGACAATGGATATTGGCACTTACAACCCTAACCGCTACAACTTGGACATTCTGTCCATCAATCTTGTCGCTCTCCTTGCCGTGAACACCTCCACGATTTATAACACCCTGTTAACGACGCCACTGACATCTTTTTCAACTCTGGTTAACCTGATTCCTGTTCCAGCGAATGCTTCTCTGTACACTGCCAGCACCACTCCTCAAGTCGGCACTGCGACTTACGGCTCCATTCGGTACCCTTCCATGGCGAGCGTCAACTACACCATGGTCTTCCAATTCAACTATAGCCCGGACCAAAATGTTGGTCTTTTGAAGGACCCAGGTGTGAATGAAATTGCCAGTGCTTGTGGCATTACGTCGCGTACTGGCTCACAGAGACCCCTCGTGTTTACGTACACTGCCAACACGAGAATTAACAAGCTGGAAAGCATTGGGATCAACCCGTCGATCGGTGGACAAATTTCATTCGTCTGTCCGTTCACAGAGTCTCAAATTTCATCTGTCGTGTCTGCGGTTGAAGCGGGTACTTCGATCATGAGCGCGATAACCTCTGTGTTTGGATAAAACTTTTTCGGTTTTGGCTCAACATTGGGCCGACAGTGTGTATTTCTCTTGCTTCAGGACTTCTGTGTTTCTCTTCTCGATTTTTTTTTCTTCTTCCGTGTTCTACTCATGCTTTTTCTGAAATGACTATTCAATAGAATGGGTTTTCTCCTTTTGCATACTTCTGATTTGACCACAATATCTGCCTCCAAGTGCATCCAGAGCGATTGGCGCAATATCCTCATCAGAACCTCGTGCCCGAGCACCGGATCCGCGGCTTAAGATTGCATTGGTGGTCGAGAGGGATAGCAGTGGATATAAGAGAGCCTATAAAACGGGGTTTTTTATTAGGCACCCTCTGCTAAATTCAATCAAAAGTGATATAAAGATGCTCATGATTACTTTCAAGAGTATCCCAAGTTTGTATGTACCTTTTTGGTATTTTAATTCTTGTTTCAAGCTGATGGAATGCAGCACAAGAGCGTCAAATATAACATTGGTAATATGATCTCGCATTTTTACAATATCATTTTATCAGACTTTGGCAACTCAGATTCTTATTGGATTCTACTTTTGAATTTTAGAACATAATCAGTTTCTAAATTAGGGACTTTGTGTTTCGCTGTATCTTCTCTTGGATCTCACATTAATACATGATTCAAAAACTAATTCCATCTTGTCCGTTTTCATTATTTTGTACTTTAACGTCACTTCAAATCCCTCCATTTCAATTGATTTAAATTAGTTTGACATTTTGAGCTAAACGCTTCTAACCAAAATGGTGTCATCTAGTGACCTCTTGATAGTTATTTACTATTGTGATCCTAGAACTGCTTTGTGCTTGTGAACATAGTAACCATTTAATGTCCTTACAATAAAAAAAAAAAAAACTCCGTCATCAATGACCAATGAAGTATCATTTTCCATAGCATCTACTCAGCATCATGTGAATTTGAATTAAACTGGTAAGTGCAGGTAACAGATTACACAATGCCGAGGACGGTGGGGACTGGAATGCAAACAGCGCCACTTGCGGTGGATGCTTCAAATATCTTGACCGAAAAAGTTGCGCCCTTCTTCGCCATGGCGTCTTCGATGCTCTTGCAGCTGCCCCTGGCCTTTCGCGCCGGCATTAAAGCCCTGAGCAACCCGTCAAGAGAAGGTGCGTGCCGAAGATACGATAAAAAACCACCTGATTAACAGATCCTCAGACATGGTTGCTGCCCTCGGAGAGCTGACGGGCCAGTTCGCGGTACAGGACATGCGCAAGCGGATGCTTCTTCATCGCACTGGCCGACGAATCCTTCGCGACAGGCCTCTGATCAATACAGGAACAGTCAGTCTCGACAAGCTCAGGTTCGTGCGTGCGGAAGTTCTGAGTCATGACATCTCACAAACATTCAAACAAAAAAGAGCTCTGCCCAAAAATACCCTTGGCAGAGCCTACGTCAACTTCTTGGACGTCGAATGCGTGAGTCCCGACACGAGAACACCGGTTCGTCATATGCCCGACGCGAGCGAGGAGTTGAAGTACGTCATGTTGAGATATAGACAGGCAGGACAAACCCCTTGTTCAGCAAAATTGCTGCTATATTAATGCGCGCGAAATTCTCAGGCGCACGATTTCTTTCACGTTCTGACTGGTCTAGGCACAAGTTTGGAAGAGGAAATCGCCGTAAAATGGTTCGAGCTTGCACAGACTGGTCTGCCTGTGGCCTTACTATCTGGCGTGCTGGGGCCGCTGAGACTCAATGCAGCAGACAGAAACCTTTTGCTGACTGAGCACATCCCATGGCTTGTGCAGTGCGGCGCAAACTGCGAGTTCCTGATGAACGTGTATTATGAAGAGATATTTGAGGATGATATCTCTGAAGTGCGTCGTAGACTGGGTATATTCTTGCCGAAGGGCTTTGTCCCCCAGGATGCAACGATAAAAGATTAGGCGCGTTGGACAAAGATTTTTTCGCACCATCTCTGACAGCATTCCGACTACGCAGACAGATCGTACGCTGTCCCAATTTTACTGTGCTTTAGGTGACGACGTATCAAATATGTTTTCGTATGCGAAATTGACAAATGATCAATGGTTAATTGGTTTCTTGAAGCAGCAAGAAGGTCTTTTACCATGAGCATTCATAAGTAGATCATTTTTCTCAAAAATTCGATTGAAGACTGGCTGTTGCCGAATTGATTTCCATACCACCGTCTCAGTGACCATACGTAAAAAATAAAAAATAAAAAAATAAAAATTGAATGACGGATTACAGCTGAAGTGACATACGCGAGGGGCAAGATGACTGCGCAAATGTTGAAGAATGGTAGGAAAGTGATTAATGAATATATGATTCACCATGCCACCAATGTCAATCAAATTTCAAACAGGTCTCTTAGTCACTTTCTTGGAGCACGCAACTCCACTGACAACAGAGTCTGAATGATAATGCTTGTAGAGTCTCTTTGGATCACTAGCTGGTTTCAAGCAAGATCACGAGTGATGGTGCAACTGTCAGCCTGAAATTTCAACTGTGCCAATTTGGATGGTTTTGTACTCACAAACAGGTAGAATTTCTCAAGAGTTTCACTGCCATCCTTGACTGTACCCGCTTTTCCACGAGAAGCGAAAGCAATAACCTCCATTGCCAGGAGCAAGATGTTGAATGAATGCAATTTATATTTACGCAAGTTCTCTAACCCATGCCTTCCAATGCTAATGCAAGTATTTCACTTTTTTTCATACGTCCTTTATGATCTACTCTGGAAAGGATAATCGATCCGGGCGTGGCCGCAGGCTGACTTCGCGGGCAAATGGTGCTTTGCGCCAAATTTCATCGGATCAGTCAGTCCTAATGGTACCGTAGTGCAAAGGCCAAGTATGATTCTGGTTCCGCCAGCATGTTTAAGATTTCAGCTCCTTGTGGTTCTGAAAAAAAAAGAAGAAATGGTCCTCCAGTTTATTTGACAAGTTTGCGGCGATATGCCCGCCTCAGGCCACAATCCAGATTGCACTGCTTTTCCGCACCCAGTGTCGGACTATTGCTTTGCTCGGGGAACAGAATTGGACTCCGGCTGTGTGATGAACTCAGGCGCGAAGACAATCACCCCGGAGATGACGCCTGTCACTGCGGCGCACAGACGCGCCTCTTTGGACTGGAGCAAGCGGAGCCAAGGGCGCTGTGTGTACTGCGGAAGAGGACGAACAAGACGCATCGGCCGCTGGGAGAGACTTTTTCTGCAAAACAATTCCTCCGAGAATTTTTTACGTTGTCGCCCCGAAACCTCGCGCGCGCACAAACTCGTGTCCGCAGTTATTCCGTAATTTCTATTTCTGGACATGTGCAGTGTGGTGATGCGGTTTGTTCGTGTCGCCATTTTGATTCGCTGGGAATAGCTCCTCCAAGGATGCGAATGCATCACCTCCCTCTGCGTAAGCAAATTTATCAACGACAGTCGAGGCGCGGGAGACATGGGGAATCCGACACTGAAAACACTGTTATTGATTGCGATTGCAATTTTTGGTTTTTCGTTGTGCGACAATGGACTACGACGAAGGCGCCGCGCAGCAGCAACCGGCGGCCGAAGAGACCAACGCGTGCGCGGTCGGGGACTCGGCAGACATTTCTCGCGGCGAGCAGGCTTCGTCCAGCCCGCCCGTGCCGTCAGTCCAACCGAACTCCCAGTCCATGGCGCGCCCCCCCACCGCCCCAAGTACACAAAGAAAATCCATCGCGTCCAAACGAGCAAGTATTGCTGGTACTGATGCGCTGCCACCCATCCATCGTTGCGAGATATTGGCTGATTTTGCCCCGCCTTAACAGGCCCTGTTTCTCCGTTCAGTGGAAAGTGGCTGGGAATATATTGCAGTGCCAAAAAAAAGCTGGAAAACCTCGAGGATTGCGCAGCGTACAACATATCACTTTCCTGCAAGCCAGACGGATCGTTAGAGGGAAAATCACTGACTCAGGAAGAAATTCAGTTCCAAGGTTCCGGCGTCAGTGCCATATTTTGTAATTAATCCAAGTGCTTAAGAGTAGGAGCGTATAATAACCAGCTGAAGTCCTTAAACTTCAAAGAATCAACGAGATTCAAGTTTCCGATTGTTTTTAACGGTTGTCTTGTCGACCACAACACAATTCGCGGGACTTGGGTAAAAGAAAGTGACGAAAGAATTAGTGGACCTCTTGAGCTGCGACGAGTCGGCCACAAGACATCGAGTTACGGTTTCTATTTATTTTATTCGTTACTAACTTCAGAACCATTAGAATTCAGTTCTGGATCGTATCGTGGCTGTGTGTTTGATGAATCCAAAAGCTTATGGACTCCAATATCGTTTCCGTGGCTCGAAGTCGTTGAAAGTGAAATATTTGGCCAGCCGATGCCGATGAAAACAAAACAGAATGAAGTGCACACAGTTCGCGGAACCCTTAATTTAAACACTGTATCAATATACGTGACTCATTGGCTAGGGCAGAAAACTTCGGTAGTCGCTTTTAAAGCTGAAATTTCGACCCAGACTGGTGCCATTTCAGGAGTTCGATTAAGCACAAATGAATACGGCTTCGAAGATGAACTGCTCGATTTAGAAGATGCACTGGAGACTGATCAAGGTATCGACAACGACGTGGTAAATTTTCGAATGTGGAGAATGGAAGAAAGCAACGATGAAGATACTGAAGAGTTTCGAAATCGGTTTAGTCAATTTGAAGGTTTGTAATGATCCAAGATAACGACAGATAAACATTGTCATGTCAGGTCCCGTGAAGCCAGGGATTTGGAAAGGATACTTCTGCGATGACGTGAATTATAACGAAGAATGGGACGGCTGTGAATGGAAGCTGCAATTTTCATCGCGCACAGAATTTTCGGGACGAGGGTAAGGACCCAGTTCTTGTGGGCACCATTCGAATAAAGCGACAGAACTTCGACAGTGGACGGGGTGTGCGAGGACTTTGTGTTTGACGGCATGATGGACGCTGGGACGAAGAAGGCCACGGTCTACCAGACGTTTCTGGCGAGTCTGACCGTGTACGTGTACGTGCTGGCAGTGGATGGCCGGACGCAGCTGTCGGGCGCGGGCGGGGCGCATGACAGCGCAAGGACGCGCGCGTTTGTGCTGCGCGTGTCCGAGGCAGTGGACAGCCAGCCCGAAGTCGAACCCTGAAGTGCCTTCAAACATCATCGAACATCAATCAAACAACCTTAATCATCAATCAGGCGAGTTTCATGTCTGCCGGCACCGCCGCCTCCGCCGTCGCCCGCGTCGGTGTCCTCCTCATGGCGTGCGCGTCAGCCGTGACGGCCGCGTCCAGCAACGCCACCTCGTCGTGCCAGGACAATCCGCAGTTCATCGAGTACTCCTCCGGTAGTGTGTACTCCCTGGTTAGGGACACAGCATCCTGGGCCTGGATTATCACCGGCGTGTTCGCCGCCGCAGCCTCCATCCTATCTCTGGCCCTCATCTTTTCGCACCTGCGAAACTTTAACAGGCCGCTCGAGCAGGTCCACATCGTGCGCGTGCTGCTGATCGTCCCCGTCTACGCCATCATCTCATGGCTTGCCTTCCGCTTCTACTGGCGTGCCGTCTACTTCTTCATAATCCGCGACTGCTACGAAGCTTTTGTTATATACTCCTTCTACGCGCTCATCCTTCAATTCCTTGGTCCGACCGTTCAATCGCAGAAGATGGCCTTTCTCAATAAACCAAAGATGCTCTGGCCCCTCTGGCATCCTATCATGAAGCTCGTCAGACTCGATCCCTATTTTTATCCAGCGAGTCCCACTTTCCTGCAAAGCAACAAAGCAGGTGTCATTCAATACGTCGTCGTTAGGCCTATCATGACAGTGGTCGCGCTAATTACCCAGCTGCTGAGTCGATATTGCGCAGAAAGTATGGCCGTAATGTACGGTCATTTTTGGTACATGCTCTTCAACTTCGTTTCTGTATCGTTCTGCATGTACTCGCTGGTCGTACTGTATTTTACCGTCAAAGATGACATTGCGGAACATCGCCCGCTGCCTAAAGTATGTCGTTTTTCCTTCCCCTTTGTACATTAGCGGTAATGTTCGACTCTGACGTTAAAAATAGTTCTTGTCTATCAAACTTGTTATATTCTTGACGATGATCCAGAATATGGTGTTGTCGATTCTGGTCCATTTCAACGAGATTCCAGAAAACCAATACTGGACGGCAACCAACATCAGCAATGGAATCCAAAGCTTTCTAGTGTGCATCGAAATGTTTCTCATTTCCATTTTCCATTTTTACTCTTTCAGCGCGAAAAGCTATGCTGGTGTTATGCATACTCCGTGGTTCAAGGCGATGATCAAGTCCTTCAATTTTCTTGATATTTTCAGAGAAATGGGTAAAGCTGCATCGCATTTGATCCAGCGAGGAAAGAAGAAGACTGCGCAGCCAGAGCGAAGTGCCACAATTTATCTCAATGTTGAAAATAACGGTGGAGCAAACGGATCAAGTGCGCCGTTGCGAAGACACGAAACGGAGGAGGAGGAAGAAATCATCGAAGAATCTGTCGTTGCCATAGCTGACGGGAAAACGTATGGTACAAACAAGTGAATTTATTTTTAAAAAGAACTTTGTATTGTGGTCGTTGCAGTGTTATTGCTTTCCTTTATTGTCCACGACGTAGTTTGCGGAACCCATCCGTCCAGCCATTGGAGTCACACTAATCGTCCTAGAATCGTTCCCTTTTAGCTCAGAAGACTTTAAAGTGAGGATTGTAGCAGTTACTCTTGCAGTTGTTCCGCTCATCTTCTCGGTCGATCGACTTACAAATGGTTTTACGAAATATTGCCCTCGCAACCTTCGTGCGAAAAAATTTTCCCGCGCCGATTCATCCGCCAACAGATACGGAACGGCCCCGCTGCTGTTTGCATTTCTTTTTTTGTTGCTAATTGCTATCCTCACTGGCTTGTTTTGGGACTTTTGAAAATTTTACTTTTGTCTTGGTCGAATTATTTTAAAAAATAGGTTTTGCTATGCATCTCACGCCAAAATGCTGCTCCAGCTGCTGTCGTCTAGATCCCGCTTAATCTCGTCCTCCGTCACAGGCGTCTCATACTCAAAGTACGAAAAATAGTACAACATCATGATGCTCAGTACCAGAACCTCCATTGTCATGGCGTACGCCTCCAGCCGAGTTAAAGTCCATATTCCACCGTTGGATTTCAACGAGATGAGTCCGCGCTGGTACAATACGAGCATGATCATATCTTGTATGAATCCCAGCAATATGACGCCCTTCACAACGACAAACTGGAAGGTACCGAATGTCAGCGGCAATAGAAAGAAAAAAAATTTAAACCTTTTGAATTGCCTTAAAGTGGGAGATCTGTGACTGAACTGGGTGATGAAGGACCGCCAGCCCTATAATCGCAAGTGGCAAGCTTACGTATTGCGAAACTGCGAACCATGCGTTGAAGTACTAAAGTTGAAGATCGTCGTAAGTTCCAGTGCTGACTTTTTAATATAAAAATTAAAACTGGGTTCCACCTTGACATTGATCAAATCGCTACAATTGTCCAACTGAGCCTGCCCGTACACCGTCACGCCAGTAATGGCCAGCTTGAGCACGACAAACTGCAGCACGAGGGCCTTGGTGGCCGCAAGAAAAACGGACGACTGCGGGTCCAGCACGAGAGTAAATCTGTTTGCAACGCGCAGCAACGCGGGCGTCGAGCACCGTGCGCTGGATATGTACGCGCGCAGCAGGCTGTAAAATGCATACACTATCACTGCGTCGTACGCGTCGCGGATGGTGATCAGGATGTCGGCGCGCCGGCCTGTTACCAGGCTGGTCGATATGTGTAAAAATAGAACATGACAATGGACACATTATTCGAAGCATGTACCTGAATGCGCCCCACGACAGGAACTGGTAAACAGGAATCATGGCTAGGATAGCAATTATGCTGAGCTGCTGGGCGGGGCGCGTGAAAGTCATGAAGTGGTGGGCGATGGAGGTGAAGGTAACTGTCGAAGCGACTACAACGGCGGCGGTGAGCGACAGGAAGGGCCAGTCGCCGAAGCTGATGGTGCTGTCCTGTGTTTAGGTTAGAACTTGGGGTTGGTGGCAATTTCGGACGGTGGCGCAAGTTGCGAGGGGTGTTGGGGGAAGGAACGCACTTGGCACTGCTCAGTCATTTTGAAGGCACAATTCCGCTGAGGACGGAATTGGCAGGTGCAGTGACGGGCAGGGACAGTGGCATTAACACAGCCGCGTTGGCGTTGGAGTTGGCGTTGGCGTTGGGGGTGGCGAGTGAGGCGGTGTGCGCCAGCCACTGCTGCTTGCGGTGCGGGGGTGCTGCTGATTGGGCGGCAGTTCCCCGTTTGGCCCCAGACGGCCAACACGAGGGCGGCCGCCTTGCAGCCTGCGCGCCTATCGCGAGTGCGAATGGATGGACGGACGCTGCTGCGTGCTCGGCATTCGGATTCGGATGGGGTGGAAAACAGCCTCGAATTAAATCCCATGGTGAGTGCGTCCCCCAATGGAAGCTTGCGCTAACCCGCGCATCTGCCTCCGTGCGCGTCTCAGTCCGGTCTTGGTCCTGTCAATATCTTCTCTCAGGGCGGCTCCGAGGAGCGCGCCGAGAACGCGCGTCTCGCATCCTTCGTCGGCGCGATTGCTGTCGGCGACCTTGTCAAAAGCACCCTCGGCCCTAAGGGAATGGTTGGTGACCCGAAGTTTATCATCTGCGTGAATCCTCTCGTTGTTTACCTGTTCTCTTCGCCGTCTTCCCCCTCAATGCGCTAGGACAAAGTCCTTCAGTCCCTCACTGATGGAAACATAACCGTCACAAATGACGGCGCAACTATTTTGAAGAGTATCGCGTTGGATAACGCTGCCGCAAAGGTGCGTTCTAATTCCTCTGCGCGGCTAACCAAAGCTTATCTTTTTTTCCTTCCTGCACCGCTTTCAGGTTCTCGTTAACATATCAAAGGGTATGTATATGCTTGGCTCCACAGCATAGCTCAGACTAATGCACTCACCTTTTCAAAATAGTGCAAGACGACGAAGTCGGAGACGGCACTACATCCGTGTGCGTTTTAGCCGCCGAACTCCTTCGCGAAGCAGAGCGCCTTATCAACCAGAAAATCCACCCACAGACCATCGTTGAAGGTTTCCGCATCGCCAGTGCAGCTGCACTCAAAGCCCTTGAGTCCAGCGCTGTGGACAACAGCAAAAGTGACGCGTTGTTCCGAAAGGATTTGATCAATATTGCCAAAACGACACTCAGTTCGAAAGTGCTGAGCCAAGACAAAGAATACTTTGCGAATCTGGCCGTGGATGCCGTTCTGAGACTCAAGGTTTTTTTTGAAATACCATCTAAGTTCCACATTTATCGACTGTTCTTTTCTTAAAAATAGGGTAGCACCTCTTTGGAGCACATCCAAATAATCAAAAAAATTGGTGGAAAATTGATGGACTCATACCTCGATGAAGGTTTTATTCTTGACAAAAAGATTGGCGTGAATCAGCCAAAGCGCATTGAAAATGCGAAGATTCTGATTGCAAACACTCGTCAGTATTCAAAATTCTTTTTTTAATTTTTACGAATATTCGAAAATGAGGGTTAATTGAATTGCAGCAATGGACACCGATAAAATCAAAATCTTTGGTGCCCGCGTTCGAGTGGATGCGACAGGTAAACTCGCAGAACTCGAAAGGGCAGAAAAGGACAAAATGAAGCAGAAGGTCGAAAAAATTAAGAACTTCGGAATCAACTGGTACTTTTTCTTTCCTCTTCGCCTTCGCATCTTGACATTCAAAACAAAAGCTTCATCAACCGTCAACTCATTTACAACTGGCCAGAACAGCTGTTTGCAGACTCCGGCATCTGTGCTATCGAACACGCAGACTTTGTTGGTATCGAACGCTTAGCTCTTGTTCTTGGTGGCGAAATTACGTCCACATTTGACCACCCGGAACTCGTGCGTCTGGGACACTGCAAGCTGATCGAAGAAGTTATTATCGGCGAGGACCGCCTCATTAAGTTTAGTGGTGTTGCTGCCGGTGAGGCATGCACCGTCGTCCTGCGCGGAGCCACTGGTCAGTTGCTTGACGAGGCCGAACGCAGTCTACACGACGCGCTTTGCGTACTCAGTCAGACTGTGGCGGAGCCGCGGACGGTGCTTGGCGGAGGATGTAGCGAGTGTTTGATGGCGAAGGCGGTAGATGATGTTGCTCGAGTAACGGAAGGAAAGAAAGCAATGGCAGTGGAAGCGTTCGCACGTGCACTGAGACAGGTAACTGTCGTTGTTATTTTTGTTTCGTAGATCGGACGACTCACTTGGATGCTTTGTGACAGCTTCCGACAATTCTCGCTGACAATGCCGGCTACGACTCGAGTGATCTGGTCACACAGCTGCGGGCTCGCCATAACGAGGGGAAATCGACATCTGGCTTGGACATGTATAATGGAGTGGTATCAGACGTGAAAGAGCTTGGCATTACGGAGAGCTTCAAACTGAAGCGGCAAGTGCTGTTGAGTGCCAGCGAGGCTGCGGAGATGATTCTGAGAGTTGACGATATTATCCGCGCTGCGCCCAGGTATGTTTGCGTATTTTTGTGTTCGGTGAGTGTCGGTTTCTTATCCCGCTCTTTGCAGACAACGCACACGTCAGTAGGGAAGAAGCGGCTTCAATAAAATCTCGAGTGACATGATTGAATGATCTGTGCCAATTTTCATTTCACCAGAAATAGAATGTCTTCTGTACATGTCACCGAGACGCCTACAGAGGCAACGTTATCACATGAATCCGACACAATGTCGCAACTGAGAACGATTCGTCCGCTTCCAGAGGGCTCGGAGGTTACCTCCGTTGTGTCCAGACTAAGCGATAACTCTCATGTTGTGGCCAGCTTGAGTCTGAGATACGGTAACAAAGATCGGAAATATTTCGATGAGCACATGCCACCAGAGATGGAAGGATTGGTGCGTATCCGTTCTGGTGCATTCCAAAAGTATTGATCTGAATACAATGTGGCTGGATCAACAAGATGCCAAGCATAGTGTATTCCCAGCGAATTCATGCTATTAACAAGCGGCTGCAAAATGCATTAACGATTCGAGATTATATGCCAATTCTACGCTTGTTGATTCTGTTTGGGTTTTTGGTCTTCAGCTTCGTTTTCGTTGCCACGTCCGGGGCAATGCCGATTGTTATTGTGTGGTCTGCTTCATTTTGCGGTTTAATACTGGTGTTTTTGCTGCTTTCCGTGACCTACCACAAACCGAGGGTAAGCTTTGAGATGAGAATTTGAAAAAAATAATTGATTGTTCCAGTTCGAGCGCTGGGTCGAACGCGCACTGACCGATTTCAGCTTACAAGACGAACAAATTCAACTCGTGTGGACATCGATACGCGCGAGTCATCTCCGTCCTTTCTTTCCCATGAACTGCACGTCGCGTGGATGGGAAGTACCTTGGAGAATCACAGTCACACATATCAACAAGACCGGCGAGGATGCTGCGTTCCTTCCCGCTTATGCATCGCAAGTGCATAGCCCGGCCATGTCGGGGCTCGAGATCCTCAGTAGCGGCCTAACTCGGCCACCAAGTTATCGATCCCGGACGTGAACGGACTTCACACTTTTTTTCTTCGAGTTTAGCTGCTTTTTAACCACTCAATTAACCGAACATAAAATTGCACTGCGTTTATTACAAGAATACAAGCTTCGGAGTGATTTTTCCTGTTGTTTCTTTTTTTCTTTTGTTTCTTTTTTTTTTCTTTCCTGTGTTGCTGTCCCGTCATACCAGTGAACTTTGTGACTTGTAAGTCGGAGCGCGTGAAGGTAAAGTTTCTGCCATAGGCCGGGCCGATGCGAAGGCCGAATCAATCCGAGCTGCCGCCTCTGTTGCATAGCTGGGGGCTTTCCCCAACAGGTTCAAATCGATCGACAGTGCAGTTTCGACTGGAGAAATAGGAGACGCCTCATATGCTGGAAGAAACTCTACGTGCGGTTCATTCGACTCTGAAGTGGGGTAGAAGATACCAATGCGCCAAGGCACCTGCGCAGTCTGCCTGTTGAAACGTAGTGTGTACAAGACGAGGTTGTCGTCGCGCACTGACTTCCACCGCACGCCGCGATCCGCGTCCAAGACGTTGAACCGCGCAATCTCATCCTCGACGAACCTTACACACTGGGTGTATACAATTACTTCAAAATTATTTAGCCAGCCACGCACTCACCGGCATCCTCTTGAGCGAATACAGAAGTGCCGCACTCACAACTAGCAGGCCCGCGAACATGCCGGTCCACAGTATGAGCGCTGACAGTTGGTTGACGAAGCAGAGCAGCAGTGTACATACGACCAGGTACGCCACCATAATTGCGCCCCGCACGATCGGCCCGTGGTCCTCGTGCCAACGGTATTTCGCGAGTCGTAGATTTATTCCGCGAATGCGAGACATAAACTCCGCGGCAGGTATCTGTTTGGGGACGGAGATCGAACGGAAATCGAACCCGGTAAATTGGTGGCATATTTGGAGTGCGGATCCAAGTAGGTCAGTCAGGCGGAGACCACACGGACACAAATATCATTCGAACACGAACCAGACCCGCCAGCTCGACGGGCAGCGACTCTGGAAAGAACTGGGCGTCTGCCGGGTAATACCGGAAGTGCAGGCAAACGCATGGCTCCGCTGGCTGCAACAGATCGCCGTCGCGCGCCGGCATTTCGAGGCTGCGCCGCGCGGCCGCATCGTGTGCATGAATGTGTGTCAAGTGCGCGGCCGCGAACAGCTCCATTCGCAGATTTCGCTTTAAAAACAAAACCTCCAATTCGCTGCACAACGCGGCTAGATATCACCCACTCACGCCCGCGCGCCTTGACAGATATGATGCTCGTGCCTGATACCACGTTCATTCTGTCGGCAGCATCCTCGGCGCCGACGTCCAGTAAGTCTGTGACCGCAGCTGCTTGTTTTTAAGTGTTTCGCCAAAGCCGAGGCCTCCTCGCTTCATTTCCCCGAGTCTGCGCAGTTAGATAACAGGGTTTCCATCCCTTTGCTTTATGCGGACGGTGCTCGCAACCGCTTCTGTGAAGAGCTCCCAATTGAGCTCGTCAACACGGTAAGTGTCCGCCTGACCAAATTTTGTTGACGTTGAAGGCCAGATACCTGCAGAAGTCTTCAGCACCAGAATCGAATCAATAAACAGCAAGATACGGCGATTGTGGACTATCAGAGACTACTCTCCCGTTATCCGCCTGCTGATTCTATTTGCATTCGTGATTTATTGTGTCGTGGTCTTAAATTTCACTTCATCTTTCACTGGATTTCCACTTTCAGGCATTTTGCTCGTAATCGGAGTAGTCGCTGCTGTTTGTCTAACTTGTTTGTCCTTTCGGAAACCAAAGGTTTAGTCTCGCGGATCTTTTAATCTATTTTTCTCTTTTAAATGTTTTAACAAATCTTCTTTTTAAGTGTATCAGAGTCATTGAGGCGGAATTGCGTAACTTTAATGAGCTTGACAAAGGGATCGGACTGCAATGGGAATCCATCAGAACTTGTGCTGCAAACGCTTTCGATATGAGTAGTATTTGCGCGAAATGGACCATTCTTGTAAAAAAACATATTTTCGCCGATAACGCGGGTGCAAATATCTTGCCTCCATATTGCTCATCGGAGAGTCAGCCCGAGTTTTTGGTGGCGGAAAGGGATGTTGGTGAGGAGCGTAGTGACTTGCCCGATTACCAGGAAGGGTTCGAGCGGCCGGTGGGATATATGGCTATGCTTCTTACAGTTTGAATGGCAGTGTTGGTTTTATTGCTACTGTTCTGTTGATGAACTTTTTGTTTGGGGGTGAATACTTTTCAATACTTTTCAAAGTCCGACGCCAAGCCGACGAACCAAAAACGATGTGCCGGCTTGATGCTCCAAGTACTTATCTGCTGGAATGTGCAGCCTACTACCTAATAGTTAGATTCTGACCTTTCATCTCTAACTCTGATCAGAACTTCGGGCCGGACGTTTTGATGTCGTATGCCAGGAAACCCGGAAGAAACTCTTGGGACAAGCTGAGCTGCGTATTGCCCTATTGGCATGAAAAAGGATGTCCTGAGGCGGCTTCTTGGTCTTTTTTGTTTTTTATTCTTTTTTTTCCTCATATTGTACCGTTTTAGATGGAAAACGGCAAAAGAGCTCCAACAGCAATTGATGCTTCAGTTTCAGTCAAAGAGACAGTTCTGTAGGGCGATGCTAACCCGTGCATTGGGCTGATTATCGCGGTCCATGCACTCAAAACAAAAGCCCGCCCGACTTTGAACAAATTTTATGCAAATCGGCGTGCACGAGAGTCGCTAGTTTCCCTTCTATAACTGAAGCTTTGAGGAACAGTGCAAATCTGCAAGATCAGTTTCTTCGAGAAGGACCATAACTCTCTGGTTGAACGCCTTACTGAGGAGAAGATTGGCATTGTGAATGTAACAAAGTTGACCACCCTTTTCCAGCACTGCTCGCTGCCAAATAACAATTAGCACACTGTGTATGCTGTCTATGACGCGTGCTCTCGACAGAAGACTATGCGCTCTGCTCATGTAGTGCAGTGGTGCGAAGAACGCATGCCATTTGCATCTTCATCTTAAAGCAACTAAACCTTGTTAGCGTTTATTGAATCCTCGTTGGTGTTTATTGAATCCTCTGTGGCCGATTAGGAAGGTCCTGCGCACGTCACACGCGCATAGCTTTGGTACTGGAGAAATCCTTTGTGCTCATTCGCATGGAAACGGGCTCCGACACCGACGACGCGGCTTTCGAGTGCGTCTTGACGAACATCTGCGTGAACCTCGGCGACACAACAGAGTCAATACATAGCAGAGGAAGAAAGCAGTAGCCCCTTTCAAAAATTCTGTTGTGAGTAACCTTTTCAGATCTCTCCTCACATGTTCCAGAGAATATTCGTGTAGAAGTTTCCTCCCCATCTTGTTGAAAAACATAAGCAAAGAGTTGATTTGGTCGAGGCAACATACGATTTATAACAAATGCTTCCAGCAAGATATACAACAGTTATTGTACCAGTGCTGATGCACACTTGGGCGACCTCAAGCCTACTTCCTCGTTCAAATTTCTTCTGCATGACCTTGATCAGAAACCACAAATCAAAATAGGCAAAGCATATTCCAGTCCCAACAGCCTGGAATATATCTGCGTTAAAACACGTGTCCAAGTCAGAGTACATGCAGGGAACATTTGCTGCAAGGTTGAGAGCTATGTTTGACATCGGTCATTACAGATTGTTGTATCAAGCTCACCAATGCAGGCGAGAAGAACACAGATGTCAAGGAGACCGTCTTTGAAAATTATCTCTGGAGCTACTTTCAGCTTTCGGTAGAATAGTAGAATAAAGCCAGCGATGAACACCAGCGAGTTCAAAACATACGCTCCATGCATTGCCGACGTGCAAGCGTTTGGATCAGACCCGAACATGAGACAGTCAAGCATAAAGTAGTTTGCAATTACATCGCCATATTGCAAAATGAGGGCGACGGCGACAAACGCCCATATTGTCGTAGTTTTGAAGTTTAGCAGAGTCTCGGTGATCACGGGGATGGTCAAAAACAGCTGGCCAAGCAAACATCCTGACCACGTTGCATAGTCCAAGTTTGACCACGTGTAGTTGTACGTCCACCCTGTCGAAGCATTCATCAGCAAAGATTGTCAGGTTTGACACAAAATTTTTTCGCAAACAAAGTCAACCGACACCGAATGCTGATACGGCATGCTCCTTTATTGTTCCGTCAACTGAAAACTTCATTACGAGAACCTCCTCCCGACAAACAAAATGAAATTGTAGAATTCCGGTACCCACCTTCTTATAGCTCAAACTTATGAAACGTATCTGGGTAGGCGATTGAACCCTCCTTCCCGCCATCTCCTACAATCCTTTCTTATTGCGTTCGTTCTGCACACTCGCCGAAGGATGCTATTTTTAGGACATTTCAGTTTCTAAGAAAATTTCTTGGCGTGATCAGCAAGTCTAAACGGCGTGTTTCCCTCGCATAAAGTACACGCAGACGTACGAGTTGCAAGCGGGCACAGACGATTGCATGTTGCGTGCCGTACTGCGTGCAATTCTCCGAAGATAAGCTCGATTCAATTCAATGATGTCAATAGTGTCATCTGTGTAAGATGCAGTCGCCATCCGGCGTTCGGCTGCTGGCACTGGCTGCGATCTGCTTTATGCTGCGGCTGCTGCCGCCGCCGTGCGTGTCCGCAGCCTCCACAGCTGCCGCCCAGTCCTTCTTCAGATATGAGCTTGCGTCGGGTCTCCCACGCCGCCGCCTTCACAAATTCACCTCCACCAGCACCTGCTTCGACTTTTCTGGCTGCAACCCCGCCCCGCTGGTTGCCGCTGAGGTCGGACCCCTGCCGTCCGTGATATCCTCCGCAGCTGCGAATCACAGTTACGCTATTTTCGAGGGGCCCGCCTGTACCGGAAGATTCGTCTTTCTGGACCAATCAGATCCGGCGTTCGTTTCACAGATTGGATATTTTGTGTTGACGGCTTTTGCTATAGTTCGGGTGGATTTCAATTCGTCAGAGGATGCGGTGTACTTTGACGAGATGGGCAAGGTGTGGACCTCGATTGTTTTCGATAGCGCGGGTTGCTACCGGTTCGGTCGTTTGACTTACCGCGACATGTGCGCAAACAAGCAAAATGCGCGCAAGTTAAACTGCTTGGGCGAATGCTGCGCACTAACAACGGCCATGGCCTTAAGATAAAGATATTGTTTCACTGCACGCCAACATCCGAAATGGGTGTAAGTTTCGCGTCGTCCACCGAGCTGCCAACGCCAACGGTCAAGGCGCTGCCCAGATCTTCCTGCGGTAATGCGTTGATGCCTTCCCAGAACTCGATTGGATATCCCGCGACCGTCCCGTCGTTCCACGGCCCTTTGTCCGACCGCCTGCATCCGCCCGCGCCCGTGCACGTACACGTGCCACCGTATTCCGCTGGAAGGTTCTCTGCATCAATCACTTGCAGGAGCTCCTTCTGGTACGATCCGCCGAGAATGGAGATCTTGGCGACCGTGTTTTCGTCCAACATCCCCTTCACTATCTTCCATACTCCCTGGAACACCAGGGGCGCGTTAATTAAAAACATTGTCCCAAGCGTCTCGGGATAGTAATTCTGCGCAATATGCGTGACCTGCGCGAGGACTTTTCTGATACTGTTGAATTGCATGATAGGAATGTTCTTGAGGTCCATGATTGTGCAGCTTTTGTCTATAGTCTTTCCCGCTTTCAGGGACAGAGCGGCAAAGCGATACTGCACCGTCTTTTCGTACTCGCGCACATAGTACTTGAGAAATCTTTCGGGCGTCGTGATGTCGCCATCAAGCAGTTTCGATGAAAGAGTGCTCATTACTTCAATATACACAGGACGGCCGAGTTTGTCAGTCTTGTGGTAGAAACGCGGGTACATGTCCATGATTCGGTCATACTCCGGGAACCGAAATGTCTTGACAATGTCGTCGACCTTGAAGTCGACCCGCCAGGCCAAATACGCGTCAAGCATGGCCTTGGCCTTGTCGATGTCGAGCCTGCGCGCACGCAGGAAGCGTAGAAGCAGTGCTTCGTCCGCGTCGATGGCCGGAGTATACAGTGGGCTCGCGTCCTTCTGCAATGCTTGCCTGAATTTTGCCAGTGCGGCGGAGGCGGCGACCTGATCCGAGGCCATTCTCTGTCAGTGGAGAGTAGGGAAAGAAGGGTTCGTTGCCGGCCACGAAGGAAGGGGCGTTCTGGAACGCGCTGTTCTTTTGTTGTGAGGCACCTGTGGCTTCTAAATAATTTCCGCGCATTCGTCAAATTTATTAAGTACTTTGCGATGTTCTTTTCCCGTGCGTCGGATACGGGATGATGGCGTGATGATCGTGGCTGTGTACATCTTTATGTCGGTCTTAATCCCTGATGATTGCACTGCGGCATTGTACGACACACAGGCTATACAGAGACAGACTACAGAGGCAATGCAGAGACACGGGCAAGATGCAGCTTCGTGCTCGCGTCGCCTGCTGCCTGAGGTTTCTCTCTTTTCTGTGCACTCAACTGAATGAAATGACAGCCGTGTCCCTGTCCATGCGCCGTCTCCGGATCCCGCGTCGTTTCGCCTCTTCATCGCCCGCGTCCCCGCATGCTGAAGCCACCAGCAACACAAAGCCGCCGTCCTCCTTCAAGGACTACATTCCAAGGTGTCTTCCCGGCTTCCCTTCCGCCCACCTTTCGATTTGCAAAAAGTAACACGTCCTTCCAAGTCGCGGCTGGCAGATCTTCTGGGCAGTTACTGGTTCAGTCTCCACCCTGGCCCTGTACGACTCCCGCAAGATATCGGAAACCCAGGCGTCCCTGGCGGCGATCGCAAAGGCCGAAATTGCCGACACGCCCTCGCCCATTCTTTCCCGTCCGCGACACGTCATCGTATGCATCGCACCCGGCGATAGCGGCCGTTCCTGGTTCGAGCAGTTTGTGAAGCCCGTGTTCGACGCCGCTGCGCTTGACTACACCGTCTGGGTCCCAGACAAACCCGGCCACTTGCGTGCACGCGTGCGTGACTACATATGGGACGGCAAGCGCCAGGTCGAAACTGATGCTGCGAAAACTGCGGCTGACCAGCTTGCGCACACTTTCAATGTCTGGGACGTTCGCACTTGGTTTGGCCCGAGCAAGGAAACGCCAGAGGAATATATTTTGCGCATGGCGGAGAAGCGGACGCGTAAATTTCATCCAGAGGTTAATGCTTTTTTTTTTTTTTTGTTGTTCGTACTGATTTCATGGCCTGTACAGGACGGTATTATCGCACTCGGTCCCGAAGCGTACCGGGAAATGCTGCAAGGCCTCAACATTGGCTTGCTGACAGCTCCGACAGAAAATCCAGAAAAACGATATGTCCTGCATCCGGTCGAGACCTCCAAAGAAGCTCAAGATGCATATGAAGCAGAAGTAAAGGCTGCCGATGCCGAATACAATGCTGCCCGATTGTACCCACAACTTCAAGAGTCCCCATCCAACCTGGTAGCTCTCGGAACCGCACCAGACGCGCTTCCACCCATCGGGTATATCCCTTGCCGAACGTATGTTGGATGGTCTGGGCTCGCGGTGCGTTGTGCGCGATGGTTCTACCGCCGTGATACAGCACGCACTGTCGGCGACGCTGCCCTCGACGTGTGCCGCGCCGCTGTGCGCCCGTTCGACCCCGCCCGCGACCTCTCTGCCGGCGTTCCTGCCGACGCTGTCAACCTCACCGTTGTAGAAAAGGACACCCCGTTCCAAAACGGGGGCTCTGCGTGGTCCGTATGGACTGACTTGCATCCTGTCGTTGCGCAGCGGCTGTCTGTGTACGCCACGCGTGCGGTTTGAATAAAGCTATTGCACTTTTTTCGTTTGATGGAAATTTTCTGCTTCATTCTTTTCGATTTTTGAGAAGACTCACATTTTGAATTTTCCGTCGCATTTCCGGATGATCCTTTATAAAAGGATTTGGCAATTTTGAAACTCAGCAGATCAAAACAAAATTTTCCAATTTGGATCAAAGCTGTTTCTGTAAGGTACGTCGGATAGATTGGCAGCAAACGAGTGCACACCCCAGTCTATCCAGGAGGGATCGCAGAAGGCCGAGCGATTTGGGTTGATGAGTAATGGTATGTGCGAATTGACTTCAGGGCAGAGGAGATTCTTGTGCGAATAAGACGCTCCGGCCTTGAACATGTGAGCGCCACATTGCAACATTGCGATGCAGCCAAGAAAGCGGCTCGCTTGATTTTTTTGGGTAGCCAAGAAAACGGAAGGTCAAAAACTCTCAGCCTCAGATTAAAAAATCGGGAAATATGACCGCAGCTTCCCAGCCGCCCGTCGCGCGTTCCACCCTCATTATCAATATCTCTTCATCTTCAGCGGCCACCCCTTCTTCCACCCCGAGGCCGCTGGTTTCCCCGCTATGTCTGGAGAAGGGCAGTATTGTTGATGGACCCATGCAGCCGACCAGGCGATACTTCTTGGACCGCCGCGAGTGTGCTGTGATCCTACTATCTCTTGTCGCAACCGCCGCAAGCCTGATGCATCTTGTTTGGTTGGCCACTGGGGCGTTCAGGAGCTAGCAAACATTTCAGTGGCTTTTTGCAAGCGTGATCCGGTTTCGCTTCCTAGTGGATCTTTGAGAACTTTAAGACGAGTTATTATACTGTGTATGTATTAAAGCTAAACTTTGCGTGCAAAAATTTGTCGCAACTTGGTTACTTCATTTTTTATGATGTGATCTAAATAGTTGCGCTTTGAACCATGTCGCGCAAATTAAGAGGAATCTGACAAAGGTGAATAGCCCCAACAATGTTTGGTCCAAATCCTGAATTCAAGCGAGACATTTGTCGGCCATTTTTTACCAGTGCCTTGTAATGGGGCGTCAGAGGCACCAACGCACCTTGTGCCACAATCGAATGTTGATTGAAGGCTGAAGCAGGGAGATAAAAATAAGAGCGTCCTTTTCACAGCATAAATACGTACGATTAATGGCAAGATTCCCTAAAACAGTCGGTGACGATTGTCCTTTGTTTCTGACTAGCTATCGCCAGGGTGGGATTACAACACATAATGGCTACAATGACTATAATACTCATTGGATTAGGCAGAGGCACTAAATCGATTGGGTCCGCCCGGTCTAATTCCACACATTGCCCGTGACAGCGACATACGCAAAAAAGATGTGATTCTCATAGCATTCATCAAAGCTGGAAGAATAAGGTCCGGCAACTTCGCGACGAGTCACACGGATTCCAGCGTCCATCGACGGGGGGCCTTTGAATGAATTGACTTGCGGCCAGCTTTTGAACGGGAGATACGATTTGAAACCAGAATGGACTCCCACGACCATGCGCGCCAAGTCGCCCTGTCGCGCATCGCTGCCGCCGCACCAAATTCGCATCCTGAACTGAGCGTCGCTGCACTACCGCCGTCCGTCTCATCCGCGACGGCCCCGCAGGACAATTCGCGAAAGCGGAAAGCCACGGCCGGCGCCATGAACCTTGAATACTGCGAATTCAACCTCTCCACTATGGTCGACTCAAGAGCGGGCTTCTTGATTGACGAAAATGCCACTGCCGCATCAGTAGGAAGCTTACGCGGCGACGATGCTTCTCGAACAACTGGAGATGCTGGCCGAGCGCCGTCAGACGCCGCTTGCTGCGAGTGCGGCTCGATTGACGTGTGCGGAGACCTGTACAAGCACTACAAAGTCTTGGTGTGCCGCAAGTGAGTTGTTCCTTTCTTTTGTATGTAGTTCCTGGTTATTAACCATTCGCTTTGTAGATGTCGAGACAACATTAAGGACAAGTACTCGCTACTGACGAAGACAGAATGCCGGGAAGACTATCTGCTTACGGAGAGCGAGCTCCGCGATTCCGAAAAGCTGCCATGCTGGGTAAAAAAGAACCCGCACAAAGAGACGTACGCCAACATGCTTCTGTACCTGCGCGCGCAGGTTCGTTGCTGAGATGTTTTTGAGCGACAAGCTTGACAAATCGGGGATTCTATGATTTCAGGTTGAGCAGTTTGCTGTCGCGAAGTGGGGCTCGCTCGAGAATCTAGATCAGGAATTCGCACGTCGCGAAGAAGAAAAGACGGCCCGCAAAAGGAAAAAGTTCGAAACGAAGATCAACGAGCTGCGCAAACGGACTTTGCTCACAAACAGCGTACTGCGGCGGCCCAAGCAAGTCGTCCATGTGCATGAATATGGTGAAAAGAAAGCCACCGTAGACGGCGCGTTTGTGCAGACTTGTAAGGGATGTGGTATTTCGAGTGTGTTTGAAGAATTTTGATAATGTTGGCAATATGATCATTCCGATTTTTGTATCAAAGAACCCATTCGCTAATTCCGTCTTTGGATATAAGACACTCAAACTGCATGTCCAGATAAACATGCTTGACTTTTGTACTGACAAAAGTTTTTCTGCCGTTTTTGCATTGATCCATTGGCACATTGACTTTCGGAAATTTCACGAACGGAATGTTGCTCGATTCGCGTGCGGCAGTCGAGAAAAATACGAATGCTCATCAACCCCTTCTCTTACACAAGCAGCTCGTCGCTGCCAGAGTCGTGGCAGTCCAACATCAACAAGGTCTTCGCAGTCCAAAACGCGATTCTCATAATCCACTGCATTGCGTTTGCTCGAAGCACCAAGCACGGAGCATGCGAACCCACAAGCCGCTGGCTGCCATGCACGCCAGGGCCTATACGCAACTGGGTTTTTTGGCAGTACGAGGCCATGCTCTGGGGTCATATAATATACTTTGCCGCTGAGCTTGCCTTGACCTCAATGATTGAGAAGTACACTATCGTTGGTAAGACGACGTTGATTTATTCCTTCGAACGAATCCTCTGACTCAATTAAGCCACCCACCACGTCCTGGCGATCTGCGTCTGTGCGGGTCTTTTGCTCGAACCCAATGCCGTCAGCGTCCTCACCGCCGCGCCGTTCCTCGTGCACAACACCTTCTGGGCACTCAACAACCATTCCTACGCGCTGCTGTTTGTCTACAACTGCGCGCTACTCGCCGCGGGTACCTTCGTCAACGCGACCTTGGCTGCCTTGCCTGCGCGCGAGTCGCCGTGGCGCTCCCCAACCGCCCGTGTGCTGCTTCTCGCCATCTTGCCACTCTGCTTCAACAACTACTTCATGTACTGCTACTACATGTCCGGCTCCGCCTGTGTGCAATACGACCCCTTGGACGCGCTGCTCGCACCTGCTTACGCTGTCAAGTACCCCAGCGGCCTCGGGCCGTACCGCGGCCCTCTCGCGTGGACGCTGGTGTTTAGCGCCGTCTGGCTCGCGCTTATCCACACGCTTGCCGCTAAGTACCGGCGCCGCTGCGCACTGCACCCTCCCGTCGTTGCCTTGGTCGCATCGCGAGATGGCGGCGAAGCTGTGCTACTGCTGCCAGTCAACAATGCAGCGCAAGAAGCATGAAAATAAAACTGTTGATGTTCGTATCCGAAAACTGTCCACTGATCATTTTGAATAATTGTCGTGCACATCCGGCTATGCATGCCGATACAGCGAGCGACAAGCGCATGTCGGTGATGCGTCGTGCGTGTGTACCGTGTCCGCGGTGTGCGTTTTTGTGCAAGATTTGCTTGAGATTCGCTTGAGATTTCGTTCCCCCAACAAATGCGTTCCGATTCCGACCCCGACTCCGTCGACGTGCGCTCGCTGCAGGTGCCCTTGAAGCTGGTGAAGCCTGCTGTCTCCCTCGGCCGCTTACGGATCCTATTTGCGCCTGGCTCCCGGGAAGCTACTGCTAGTGCAACTATAAGTACAAGTGGTGTTGCCCGCAGGCGCAGCGCGGCCCCTCGCTCCGCTTCTATCGAACAGAGCCCTTGGCGCTCCTCTTCTAAACATTCAGACTTCTTGTCGTACTCTGGTCCTCCTGAGACTGCTCTTGCTCTGGCCCCTCCCGCTGATCGATCCTTCGACTCGCCCAGAACTACCCCCGTAGCTCTTTCCCGTGCAAGCAGTGCGTCCAGCGGAAATGACCTTCAAATTCAACGTTCCCTTACTCTGCAGCCACGTCCCCGCAGAAACCCTGTTGCATCGGCTGTTGGTGATGGAGATGCCAAACATTCAGATATCAAGTTTATTGCACTACCCGTCTTCCCGTCCGGCTACAAAGAGCGCAGAAGGTCGACATCTCATAACGTTAAAGAAAAATTTTCCCTATAACTTGACCTATGGAATTTTTTTCTTTCATTACGAAATTTTATTTCTTTTCCTCCTCTTTTTCATTTCTCCTTTTCATTCTTCTCGTTCATTTTTTCTTGTTCATAAGAAACATTGCAACAAACAGATATTTTCGACAAGAAAGACTTTCTTTTCCAAAAATATTTGGTATATTCCGTCCAAAACAAGCCAAAACCAAAAAAAAAAAAAAAAAAAAGTAAAAATTGAAATCGAAATTAAAAAATTACATAATATCCCGTCGCTCGATTTCTACTACCCTTCGCGCTTGATACCTGGTAACAAACAGGCTCCAGCCTATATCTTCCGATTCGCCAGGATACGCCCGTGCTTCTAACAAACTAACCAGCGCGGTAGCGTGAACCACTGTTAACGTCTTGCTAAACTTTTCCGAGGGCCCTCCAGAAGCCCCTCGGAGACCTTGCCCACTGTTGTCCGCGCGTATGCGCGGAAAGCAAAATAGGACGTCAACAAGCGTGATCCCGATCCTCCCGTCTGAACGCACCCCGTAATCCCACTCGCCAACCCCGCCCGCACTCCGAACCGACTCGAAGCTTTGCCGTCGCAACCCTCCGACCCGTCGTGCCTCCGACACTGAAATGGCGAGCGTCCCGATTACGCGCTCTAGCCGCCGCCATAACCGCACCGCGACAGGGCAAGTCCACAGAAAATGCACAAACGTCTCGACCACATCTCCGCATCGCGCGCACGTCTCGTCCCCCCGCTGGCACCCCAGCGGAAGCGTGCGCCACACAATGTCCCAGTATACCTTGGACTCGTGATACGTGCGCCCTTTCGTGCCGATGCTACTGTGGCCATGGCGGTTGTGCGGCAGATGTACTGCGGAACCGTGCGCCGACCCGCCACTATTTTGCAGCAGCTCCTGGACGAGCTTCGTCCAATCCATGGGCACTATTCGCATTCGAAGATCGGATTCCCATGCCGCCCGCACGTGCATCGGCAGCACGGGAGCCACAACTGATGACGACATTGGCGGCGCAGAGTAACGCGCAAACTGCTGTGATACGGGCACAGACAGAGTGCTAGCCGGACGTGAGACGATATTATTGTTGTGAGTCGCGGACGTTGGGCTCTGCATATATGTTGCTTCGGATGAAGACGCGCTGCTTGCTGGACGGTGTCGTAGACTCGCGGATACAGCACTTTTATATGCCAAAAATGAGTTGATGTAGTCGTTGCTCGGTGTCATCCGCAAATGCTCTACCGCCCTCTCTGTAGGGACGCGTCCAACCAGCCCTGTATGTTCTGGGGGCAAAGGCAATAAATATGCATCTGTGATGATTGTGGTAGAGCTGCCGTTGACGGCATATGCGCCGGCACTTAGGCGGTTCGCAGACACAGCCGTAGGCGACTCGTTGCTGTGAAATGACGCGACGCTGTGTGCCCCAAACGATACGCGTCGCTGCGATTTGGCGATCCGCGACGAAACACTGGTGCGCTTGTCCCATTGCGCATTGTGCACGGCCGTGTCTACCGATTCGGCAATTGGCGACTCGGAAGGCGACTCCAATTGGCTGTAGTCTCGGAAGCTAATGAAACTTGGCAGGTCCCCCGTCGAAGTATACGATAGCCCGTTTTCCAGCTCTGTGAAGTCACGCAGTAGCTCCAACCACTCGCAGTACTTTTCCCACATGCCGCGCTGTTCGGTTTGCCGCCGCTGAGTTTCCGGAGACCCTGGCGACAGCGCCACGCTGTGTACCGAGTGACCCGACGTACGGCTCGTGCCCGACGTCTGCTGCGTCACGCTCACCTGCGAACTTCGTCGTCGAGTCATTACTGGCGGCGCTACGAATTTTGCTGCAGTCGAGTTCGCAGTGCCACCGTCATATCTGTAAGATTGTCCATATTGGTACTGTTGCTGTTGCTGTTGCTGTTGCTGTTGCTGCTGTGGCTGAGTTTGCGCGGGCTGTCGCTGTGTCTGGATGTGCAGTCCAGCGCCACTTGACGACTTGGGTTTGTGTGATTTGGACCTTCCGAACAGCCCCAACGACACGCCCCCGCGCTTCGCGCTCGTGCTGAAATCCGGCACCGCCGGTTGCGGCGTCGTGGCCGCGGAACGGACGCTCGCCGCGCTGGTGTTGCTGATGCCGCCGCTGTCGCGGGGGGGTCCCGCCCCACTCGTGGCCGGAGAGGCGGGCCGGCGCCCGAGAGCCAGCGCGCCGAGCATCGACTCCAGCGACGTCCGCAGCGTCGGCTTCCGCCGCGCCGCGCCCGCGTCCGTCGCCGGTGCATCGATGGACGACGCCCGCGACCGCCCGTTGCCCGAAGATTGCCGCGACATTGTTGCCCGAACCCGGGAATTATCGCCGTCCCTCCGTGTCAGCGAAAATCTATTTTCAAACTCCGCCTATAGCTGTCTACGTCACATGGGGGATTCCTCATCCAAACTTATGGATGGCTGCGGCCAGCGCACCCTGAAGAACAAACACACAATGTTCGCGATGTTGCAACAGCTGTTTGTCATCCTTCCCTGTGTGTTTCATCTGGAGCTGCGATAATGCGCTCAGCTCCAGTGGGGCATCATAATCCAGCCATGAAAAGTCCCGAGTTAGTGTGGCATCTAGCAGTCGGAGTGCAAACGCACGTGTCTGATCTTTTTTTTAGTGCACGCACGTGATCGACAGAAATTTAAAACCTCATCAGTCGGAAGACTTCCCAGTGAACTCTTGACGTCTTGCAACCGAATACGATCGTTAATATTTAGAGCTAGGACCATAGATTCTGCAAGCAAGCTGTTTATCGCATTTTGCAATTGTAGGTTTCCGTCCTTCTCCATCGCGAACTTGGCAAATTCCATTAAACAATCCGACGCAGCCCATTCGCCAAAGGTCGAAACAAATAACCGAGAGCAGTGCCTTGATGCTGCGAGGAAATCGTGTGCTGATCCAATGCCAGCTTGGCATAATGCCACGACCACTGCGCAAACCAATTCCATATCTCGCGCATTGAAACTAGCTTCGTCGTGAGCAGCAGGTAGTACTACAGATAGCCTCGAACTTTCGAGCCGCGCGCACTGACGCATTCCTTCGCTTGCGCACATCTCAAGCTTCTGCAGCCGCGCGGGGGTTGGACACAGCGGACGCACATCAGCCGCCGCCCGCACGATCACGTCGCGGGTGAAACCGCGCGCCATGATCCCGCCAGCAAGCGCGCAGACGTCCACCCCGCGGGTCGCAACTGCAGCAGCATACGCCTGCAGCCCCGCCACACAACCGCTCGGGTCACCGCACGCAATCCGGCCAACCGCCATCAGTGACTGGAACCGCGTCTCGCGAACCTGCGCTGCCGTAATCTCCACCGTATTCTCCGCTTGCGTGCGTCGCAGCCCAGCGAGAACGCCGACCAGCGCGCGCGTTGCCAACCGCGGCTGTCGAACCTGCCAAAAGGCTGCATACGGTGCCCCGCATGCCGCCAGTGCGTGAGCACACTCCTCACCCGCACGATCTTTCACACAAGAGGCTTGCCTTTGCTGCATCCGAAGAGCAGCTGCACTGATTTCGCCGCACCGCATCGGGGATCCTCGCCAGCTGCCAGCGCTTCCATCAGCTTCGCAGGCGGTGTGGAAGCTGAGAAGACGGACACTCCGCCGCGGACCTTCGGAACTACGGCGTCCAGCCAGCCCGGAGGTGTTGACACGTCAAAGACTTTTTTGCAATACACTCGCTGTCAGAACGCAACAGGACGCGGGGGGAAATCAAAATCACCGTCTGGAAGGTTCGCCATGGACGGATCCAACCATGCCGAGAAGTCGATGCTGTCAAGAACCCCTTCATTTAGTTCAGGCAACATTGACATTTCTTGCATCAAAACTCCAACTCTGTCCACCGTCCTTGCAGCCGCGACTCCCCAAAACCACCTTCCGCAACACCAAAAGATCCTATAGTCAGCCCTCCACGCGATTCCAGCTCTTCTTCTTCCTCGTCTTTGAGCACCTTCAGTCGTGCCAAGATATTCTGATAGTGTCGAATGACCTTATCTGGAACGAAACGACTCGCATTTGTTGCTGACCCAACCCCCGCCGTCACGCTGTTGTTACTGACATTCGTGTTGACTAGCTCAATGAGGGAATTCAGAAATTTGATTTCGACCTGCACTTTGTTGGTGAAAAATGAACTTTTTGAGTTGAGGAAACTTACGAAATCATTCCCGTTTACATAAAACCACACATAGAGTTCCAGAATCTGAACAAATAATCCTGTACATACACCGATTTCTACGACAGAATCCGCAATTTTCAATGCCTTCTGAAGACATTCCAGCACTTTTTTACCATCCCGAACAACTGGAATAAGCTCATCTGCACCATCACTAGCCGCGGCGTTGTCACTTCCGTCTTCTCCAAACAACCCACCAAACTTCGCAGCTTTTCGAGGCTTCGATGCGATTCTATCGCGGGCGATTCCCGCGTCAGCATGAGCAACTGGATGATCACCGACTGCGCCCTCGCCGTCTTCGCCAACACGCTCCTGCGGCCAATACAAGTGCGCTGCAAGCATCATGCATGCGCACTGGTCCGGTTTGCGGAGCAGCCGGGCACAGTGGCCTACAATCTTCTCCGCCAGAGTCTCATATGCGGCCGCCGACAACACGCCTGCACAGTTCCGCACAGTCGCAACCAGCGCCGTGATGCACGGCACTTGTGCGCGAGTATCAATTACGCGGTCCTCGTACGCCGTGATCGCGCCAACAAGCGCCTCGTAACAGACATCCGCGTTGCGGCACTCCAGCGCACTCTGCGCGACGGTGAGATAGAGATTTACAATCAGTGTTGGTATCGACGGAAGCGACCCACGCAGGCTGTTTAAGCCTCCTGCTGCTGCGGCCGCACCATCCTTCGGCGCCTGCGACGTGACCTCGGGAACTTCCAGAAGCCGGATTGTGCCTAGCATAAATTCGAACAATGTGTTGAGCCTTTGGACGATTGTAACGTCCTTGAGAACAAATATGAGAGCACTGCGACAAAAATAGGAGAAAAAAGATATTCGGCACCCACCGAGAACTTTGTGAACGTGAGATATTCGCGTGCAATAACTACACAACGATTCACTACAGCTGGGACCGAGTACCTCAAGCGAACGTCTCCTCCGTCTCGAATATGCCGCCTCACAGCACCCATAAGTTCCAGATCATCATCAGGGTCCCCGAAACCACCAACGACCTGGATGGCTTTCGCGACCGCTTGGCAGTCCTTCAACAGAGCGTCAAGATCGATTGCAGACGATCCAACAGCCGCATCAACCAGCGTGATACGATGACTGGCGGCCCCCGCTTCCGCTCCATCGTGGTCCGTTCGCACAATCTTCGCACCCTCCAATCCGCCGTCAGCCGAATCTCGCATCAGGACTTCCAACGCTTCGCCAAAAACTGCATCGACGCCGTCTACGCTCCGAATATGCAGCCCAACCGAACAGTTGCTCGGCATCGGCACCATCATTGTACCAGCATGCACACATGCGTCCACAAACGCGCCCGCAAGCTGTTTGCGCATCGAGAATGGAAGTACGCGGACAAGATCGCCGAACCGTCCCAAAAGGCAATCCGACTTTGCCGCTCGCGTCTCTGGCTCCTTTTGGCCATCATGGGTAGCGCTCCAATCGCCGTACTGCACGCGTTCACGAGATCCTTCGGAAAATGTTGACGCGCTTTTTGATGAAACCGACGCGCTCGAAGGGAACGTCAAGAAAACAAGAGGATCGGCTTTCAAAGCAGCAAGCGTCACCAAAAGCAGCTGGAGCAACGCCATGGCCGTTGACGGATCCGTGCGAGAAGGTTCGCGGTTCGCGATCGCTTGCGACACGCGTTCTGCCGCGTAGCTCAGCACTGTATCAACGTGGTCCAAACGAGACGGGTAACAACCGGTCGTCAACTCAATAAGTGATGTAAGAAGACTTAGAACATCATGCAACTGGAATTCAGGTCGGACCTATAGAATTTCGGTTTCAATTTAATTTAAAAAAGGGACAAACGGTCAGACCGCAATGTGCTGTGTTACTTGTTCCCAAAAGATTTCGAACAATCGGATGTCATCTGGAATTCCACTGATCGCTTTGCGTTTCACACCTTCCTTTCGAAGCTTCGCAGCATGATCCTCACGATTACGCCGCGCAAACACAGTGAATCTATTCACGAGGCTCAGAACCATGTTTTTAATATTTACACCACGTGAGAGTTGCGAAGTTGCAGAAAGAAACAGATCAAGGCCGCGTAGATGGAAATCATCTGGGAATACTTGAATTACAACTTCCATCAAGTATTCTTGCGCCAGAATGTCGCGACAGTTCACGACTTCGCTCATGACACTGGGGAGAATCATCTGCAAAGTATTCAATTTTTAATTTGCGATAACCTGAACAATCAACTCACAGTTGAGAACAAATCAGGGGTCAATCCCTCTATCTGACTCAGCCGAAGAAGGTTAGATCCAACCAGCAGTTTGAGTTCTCGTCTTTCTAACTCGCGCTGTTCGCGCTCCCTCGAATGACCAATGTACTGAAGTCGAACCCACAGCTTGTTCATTTCCACAAAGTTTTGTAACAAGAACTGGATCGAGTCAATGCGAGAACCAAATACGCTGAATATGTCAGCAATTAAAGTCAGAATATTCCATCACAGCACTACTACCTCTCTTTGTCTCCATCCGGCATGTAATCACGGCACATACTTGTTAAATAGTACCTCAAAAACAAACCCCTGATAGGATGCTGAACACCCAAAGTCATATCCAGCATATCCTTCAGGAGCTCTTTGACAGGAGGCAAGTCGTGTGCAGGGTTTACCGGATTCAATGGTGGTGGTACGTCACTTGAAGAGTCGTGGCCTTCCTGCGCCATAGGTTCTTTACCCTTTGCTGACGGAGAGACCACTTTCGGCATCGAAATTGAGAGCTCCCGAGATACGCGCAAGAAAACAGAGCCCGCCGTGATCATCAGATAAAGTCTTGGGACTATCGATGCAGCATACTGTACCAGTTCGTAGATATCCGAAAGATGATGTCGTCCGTTCATATGTGCTTCGTACAGATATGTGCTCAGATGGCGCAGCTGGTCGAATATCGCCATATCTGAGGCGCTCTGTCACTGACGATTGCTTCGCTAAAACAACGCCCTCGCAACTTACACAGCTCATAGTATCCTTTAGGTGCCAAATATCCTGTCTTCAGTTCCGCAAGCATAGACGAACTGTGCTTGAGAGCGTCCATGGCGCGGTTGTTGTCCTTTTTTTTTTTTTGGTTATTGTTTCCTGGTCGTTAAGTTCCCTGCTTGTTTCCCCACAAAGGTCGCACAAATCGCCTACCAGTGACCTCCGCATAAGTAGCGCATGTGACTTGACGTTCGCGAGCGCTTCGTCTAGAAGCTGCTTCTGAGTCAAAGGCGGAGGTGCATCCGACATTTTGGTCTAAGGCAAAAAACGATTAATTGCCCTCCACCGCACCAAAGTGCTCCTCTCCGCCAACTGGATCAGCGGCGTGTTGACCAAGAGCCAGGCTAAGTCCTCATAAGCGGAGCCACTGCTTTTTGCGAACTGGAGCCGATCGCTGGTTTGCCCAATACAAGTTTCTTGTGATTACTTCACAAAACTCGAAAGTAATTCATCGCGATCCTCAGTGATCTAGCAGCTATAAATAACCTTTGTTCTTGATTGCGAATTTTAAATAAAATGCTATGAAAGGAAAAGGTTTTTAAGACAGGGGTTGGGTTAAAGAAAAGTTTTGGTGCGAATTTTTGGAGTTGACATACGGTGCAAACAAAAAAGCCTTGGTTTCCCATGCATTAGAAATGGAAAATCGTACGGCACACGGTGATAATTAAGTGCGGGACTGCAACAAGGTTTTGAAAACTGATCAGGCACGTCTGGACTCTATTGGCTGTCGATTGATTTCAATACACAACCGTTCATGACTGAATCCAAAAAAAAATAAATTAAAAAAAATAAAAAGTCACTTTCGCTCAGCAAGCTGCCCCCGAATTTATTCAAGCAATTGGGGCCTCTGATATTTCTGCTTCAGTATCATTTTCTTGAATGCGGGTTGGAAGAAGTATTGCTTCATGCACACAGTTTTACACTATGAACAGGCCCCGTTGTTCCAGTCCAGACAGTATAACGAAAATGATAGAGCATGACCGCCGCCGGCCGTCATCTTCATGAAAAAATTATTGATTAAAGATGCTATTCCCGCCCTGGATGCCAAGAAGGCCAAGAAATGTTTATCTGATTTTCATCCATGAAAGGCATCCCATCAGAAGGGTCGGTGCCTCAACCGTTCGCTTTTCGAAGAAGATCAAGCAGTCGCATACTTCGCCTGTGGTTCCTCGTGTGCATATCGGCTTCTATGCTTGCGCTAATTGTTGCCTCCTCAATTTTACGACGTCGTCACATTGATGGGCACAAGTATTCCCTTAGAGGAACCACTGTTCGCTTCTTCAATCATTCACTGGTTTTCTCTATTCATCATCAGAAGCACGGGGAGTTGATTCAGCACTCTGAAAAACCTTCAGCCTTCAAGCATGGCAATATTGTTTCGAATTTCCATGACACGCTCTCGAGACTCTCTTCATACGACACCGGACGATATGCAATTGTTCCTTACGCCGCTTTCGAGACGAACATCTCTTCTTCAGATCTCGGGGAAGATATCCCCATCACCAAATTCGATGACAAACGCATTATCGAATATGCGAGGAGGGACTTGAAGTATTTTCATGAATGCGGTTCTGATGCAAAGCGCGACGAGCGCTTCGCGGATCGGTCCGTTTGTCCAACTATAATCGGACACAGCTTATCGGGCCGCTACAAAGCAAGCACAACGCACCATGATTTTCGAAAATGCCACAAGACTCTTGTAGCAGCTCTTGCTGCATGGAGTGCCTTTGCTGAGAAGGCCGGACTATTTTGGTGGATTTCTCACGGAGAACTCCTTGGATGGTATTGGAATGCACAGTTTCTTCCCTGGGACGTAGATCTTGATGTACAAGTGCCTGTACAAGCACTGCGTTTACTTGCACTATACAACCAGACCATCATCGACGATCGATTTCTTATCGATGTGGCGCCTAGTATATTTGTGCGGACACCGCAGCTGCAGAACACCGTAGATGCACGGCTGATTGATACCCACTCTGGCTACTTCATCGACGTGACGGGCGTTGCACGGACGCAGAGTACCAGCGAAAAGCTCTTCTGCAAAACACCGCATCCTTACAATTATGACGAGCTTGTACCGCTCATTGAAACACATCTTGAAGGAATACCAGTTTGGCGGCCGCGAGCTGCGATGGCTATTCTCGTGGAGGAATACCACGAGAAGGCATTGTGGGAGACACGTCACCGTCCCCTCGGAAGTTTTCAAACCTATGTGTGGAATAAAGACTCCCACAGATGGGCGTTGCGCGCCCGGTGAAATGCGGCATTTGCGCGCGCGGCGAATAACATCACGCTCGCGTTGCCGAGATCGGCAGTGAGTGAAAGATATTATCTGAAATTCGATGAAATTGTCGGGATTTCTTGGCCGCGGAGATGGATCTGGTTCATTCGCATTTTCCCACTCCAAATGAAAGGCGCACCATCGGCGCCGCTCGGGGGGCACGGCGACTACTCACACTGCAAGAAACGCCTGCTGCCCTCGGGGATACCCGCACGCAGCAGTCTTCACCGCCGTTTGATGCGCTCGGTCTACTTTCCCGTCCTTGCCATAATGCTGCTCTTAGGGGCCAACTCTGCCTTCTTCCTTTTCAAACCAGTCTTCTTTTCCTGGAAGAATGAAACACCCAGAATACAGCTACTGTCTGTACCAACGGCGAAATCTGTGTTCGTCGAAAGTGAAAGTGGGATGGCATTTAATAACTCGAAGTTTCAAGGATCTTTGGGCGGAACGATTAGAAGGCTGTCATCATACGACACTGGTCGATACATTTTTCTGCCAGAAGAAGAGTTTGCGATCCGGCCGGCAAAAGGAAAACTTTTGCGGTTTCTGCTTGGAGAGTTCAACTCCTCGCTTGCCTATCAGGCTGCGTTCCTTGACACGAAACACTTCCACGAGTGCGGCACCGATGCTAAACGAGACGATCGCTTTGCGGACGAAACAATATGCCCCAAGCAAGGCAACCGAACTGTATTTTCCAACGACCCATACTTCGCTATGCGCCATACCAAACACAACA
Organism: Entophlyctis luteolus; assembly: GCA_027604725.1. Classification (NCBI taxonomy): domain Eukaryota; kingdom Fungi; phylum Chytridiomycota; class Chytridiomycetes; order Chytridiales; family Chytriomycetaceae; genus Entophlyctis; species Entophlyctis luteolus. Next base: position 5,529 of record JADHYT010000038.1, on the reverse strand, counting down.
TTGCACAAGCACGCGAGGTTCTAATCTCCCTTTTGGCTGCCTGGAGCGAATTCTCCCGCTCAGTGGGAGCCTTCTGGTGGATCGCACACGGCGGCCTGCTTGGCTGGTTCTGGAATGGCCGACTACTGCCTTGGGACACGGATTTGGACGTTCAAGTCCCATTGCAAACGCTCTTGAGACTGGTTGCTTACAATCAAACTGTGATTGGCGGGCGATTTCTGTTCGATATCGGGCCATCTATTTATGTGAGAACACCCCAAGTGTTCAACACCATAGACGCGCGACTAGTAGACACAAAATCTGGGTACTTCATCGATATCACTGGCATTGCAAAAGTCCATGACAACAGCGAACTCTTGTTTTGTAAGAGTCCGCATGGATACAGCTATTCGGACCTTATGCCTCTGATAGAGACCAGTCTTAACGGAGTGACAGTTTGGCGGCCAAGAGCTGCGGTGAAAATACTTGCAAAAGAGTATCGCGAAGAAGCTCTCTATACAGCAAAGTACAAAACAGGAAAGGGGATGTATTTCTTCGATCAACGAAATGAAGAGTGGCGAAGGGACGAAACGGATAATTTATAGCACAATAATTTTTTGTTCACATCATCCATTGATTCTGCTCGGAGTTAAATTTCCACCGACCAGCCTTGCCCCATTCCCTATACTCAGTGGAATACAGTGCCTTTTCTCCGTATTCTTCTTTCAGAAGTTTCATGGCTTTTCGAGGACGCCACACTCTTACCCCTTCCAATTCGGTTTCCGCTAAAGGAATAATGTCATCGAAGCCATGTTTATGTGGCGTTTTGCAATGTACTGCATTGTATTGTGCATCGGCGTTGGGCGAGGCCAGTTTCGCAAGCCCCGTGATGTCAATAAAGTAGCCAGTTTTTGTGTCCACAATTCGGGCGTCAATAACATTTTGCGCTTGATTCGTTCGCATGAATATTGAGTTTCCCACGTCCACAAGATACCTGCCCTCGATTTTCGTTTGGTTATGGTAGGCTAATTGTAGCAAACCCCGCATCGACACTTGAATGTCCAAATCAGTATCCCATGGCAGCAGTTTTCCGTTCCAAAACCACCCCAAAAGCTCTCCGTGCGCAATCCACCAGGCAATATCATTCACTTCGGCAAACTTGCTCCATGCTTTCAATGTGCCAACCAGCGACTGGAAAGTCACTTTTCGATCGTGTTGAGTCGTTCGCCCAATAGGTCTACCGTGCTTGTCCTTCTTTACAGAGTCGTACACAGGACATGTGGACATATCCGCAAACCGCACATCCCGCTTCCGGTCGTTACCACACTCATGAAAATACTTGGCATCCGTACGCCAAAGGTCTTGTGCAAATGCGGTGTTGATGCCTTTGAAAAATATTTCTGAAACCGTCTGGTTCAGCTCGAAATCCGAAAACGGCAAAGAAAGGTATCTTCCAGTGTCATACGAAGTAAGTCGATCTCGAATAGCTTCAAAATTGTTCGTGATCGCTCCAATCTTAAAACTATCCTTCGCGTCCCCGAATCCAGATATTTTATCATACTTAGACACAGTCAGCTTTCTTAAATGTATTTCAGCATTCGATGCAGTCAACTGTAAGACCGAGAGCGGTGGCTCGACCGGCTTTAAAGCCGGTATGCTATTGCTGGGGATTTTAGGCATGCCATGTTTGACTGTGGCAGATGATTGTGGCATTTGATTTGTGATGCCGTCATCCGCAAATACCACTGCTTTTTGCGTCAAGTGCCACAGAAGGCCGATATGCAGACTCAGCGCAACCGCAGCAGAAACGAAGAGAAACAGAATCCGGCGGTTAAGCTTGCCGAAGGAACTTTGCATTGGTTTCACAGGAACGCGGTTATAGTCACTCGCAAATGCGTCGTGCGACTTCAAAATCGTTGGTAGCCCCCTGGATTCAACATTTGATGCTTTCGTCATTTTTTAATGCTAATCGCAGCGAGTTATGGTTCGGTTACAGGAGTAGTCTTGGCTGTTTCTGGGAATTTCTCTTGTTTATAAATCAGTTTCTTGGCTCAAAGCAATCGGGCGCTCCCAGCAGCCAAGAAATCCGGAAATTACCAGGGGAATTTTGTTATTTCTAATTTTTGTGAAACAGCTTGCAAGCCTTTCTCAATCTTGCAACAACAACTTTCGCGCATTTCCCCTCCACACTTCATAGTTATCTGAAGCCAGATCATCAGCCGGACTTTGCTAGAAAAACAAGCGTAACAAAGAAGTGTGCACCGAATAACCACAACATCTGGATTCGAAAAACGGTGAATCAAAAAAAATGCTGCAGACACAATTACCATACCTTCAACTACCACAGAGGCCTACAAACACACATTAGATCAAAAGCAGTTGCTGAAAAGAAAGCTCGGCAAAAGTAGAGGTATTCTTCAGATGCTAAATGTTTTCAAGAGCAGAAGCAAAAAACCCCAACTCCTCGAATCTGCAAAATTTCCAACCAGTCCACTTTACAGCGTTGGCAACAAACCAACTGAATCCAGCACCAGTCATGAATGCACCTACGGCGTGATAGATATAGCCTGAAACGGGCGAAACGAAACCAGAAACGTCCTGAAAGAAAATTGATTCGAAACTACGTGCTGCAGTGCCTATCTCCTATAAGGCATTCGGGGACCATGATCATTTGGGCAGGTTTGGATTGCAAAAAATCAGCTGAAATCCACAGGCTGCAAACCAACCAAGAACGGTACTGAAAAACAGAAGCGGATCACCAGCACCCATGTTACGCGAAGCGATTATTCTCGTGAATCGTTTTGTGGCAGCCAGCAGTGACGGCATACCACCACAACCAAAAAAGATGCCGTGGCCGGCCACGAGCGGCATCGGATGGCACACTCCTTCGCCATTTCCGACTGTGCCGCTCACCCACCTGGCTCTCGTCAGCCGTAACGAGGTCAAAGGTGCCGATTGCGCTGATGCTGCCAAAGACTCGACTCCTGCACCTTTTTTCTTGGAACAGAAAATTTTTGCCTTAGCAGAAGAGCAACGTGACAGTTGAAAACTTGAAGGGTAGCCATGCAACAATCTTTAAACCAGAAAAGGTTTGTGAAAAATATTCCTGTCCTTTTTGTGATGAATTCCCAACCCAAAATTCTATCCAGGTGTACGTCGATAAAATCGAGCATTAGACGCTACATGCACTTTTTAATCTGATTTGCTATACTCCTGTAACGGTGGCCGGTTCATAAATCTCATCAGAAAGTATTCTGTCGGTTTAAAAGGAGGAGGTTTCTGTCAACAGAAGTGATGCCACCAATTGCAGTGCCTGAGTCATTTCAATGCTAGCAGTTGGGTGTAGACGCACAACCCACTGCTGGATGTTCAACCACGCGTCCCTGTAGCCACAATTCGAGCCACAGTGTCCCCGGCGGCCTCTTTCGCGAATCGTGTTCTTCTCTTTCTCTGGCCGCTCTGCTGCTCCAACTTTATCACCTTCGTGCGACTTCGATCGGCCATAAACCGCCCGTTTCGTGAGATACGCTGCATAATGGGCAGCCCGTTGTTTGGCATGACAGTTAGTTCCCTCTTTGAAAATCTTTCCACCACATATTGGATTCAAAAGGAATTCCACCGGTGGGCTACAGTTACACCAATTCTATCACGATAAGCTTTTCAGTTTTGAATAAGTTATCGATGAGCACTGAAAATTTCAATTTCAACCCCAGATGATTGCACAAATACTGGCCCGAAAAAGTGGTATCTACCGCAGCAAGGGTTCCACAACGACAAAAAGCGTGCATAATACCAATTTCGGCGTTGCTTTTAGTCCGTTCGCAGTTCCTGTGAGTTCTATCACTTCGCTCACCAAACAAGATGCAGGAAAGGATATAACTTCAATCAGCTGACCTGTGTTTCTGTCAGCAGCACAAACCATATTACAACTGTTGCTCTTCGAGAATCTGATTCAGGTTGAATACTTTGTGTGTACCCTTTCTTATTTTCCTGCAGCTTGTGGCGGAGGAGTCATGTGGCGGAGTTACTGCTACTTTGAAGCAAGAGGCGATGATATCTGACTGCAAGCAGCAAACAAACTTGATAACCGATTGACAACATCACCCAGTATCACTCTACAGACTTTTCTATGCCTCAAGGTTGCATCATTGACATGATTCTAGTCATCTGCATAACTGCCCATCCAAACTTGACTACAACCCAGACAGCAGCCATCAATCCAGGAATTGTACAATTTTTTCACAGCAATTCCTTGCTAATATTCCCACTCAGAAAAGTAACTGAAGGCAAAATGTTTGACAGCAACTGACGCCATCAATTTAGTCTGTCTTTTTTTTTCTGATTTTGTTTTGTTTTTTAATTTTTTGATAGTAAGGAATGCTCTGGTCAATGGCAGGACATTTGCCAAGTTGGAAAGTCCAAAGGATTTTCATGGTTAAAAAAAAGTCCAATGGCAGATGCAATGGAACAAAAGTCACAAAAAAAGGAATTTGAGATTCTGCTGGCTTATTGTGAAGGGGAGTGTTGGAATTTCATATTGGTGTCAGAAAGGCAATAGAAATTTATTGTCCAGAAAAATTCAGATCTTTCAGCTACTACAACCAGTTCCACAATTTTATTGACATATATCCACAATTCCTTGGAACTTTCCCTACTCTGCCTTTAGAATGAAGGTCAAAGGGCTGGAGGACTGGTATTCCAATGGACTATGGAAACAATAGCCAAGAAATGATTACCAAAGCATCTAAAACAAATTTTGCATTCACTGTTGTGATTAAAAGACAGGTAACAATGTTTTCATTCAACAAGTGAAAATAGCAATATACACCTAGGTTTATTCCAGCAATACATACAATCAGGACACAAAGTTTCACTGCTAGAAACAAAATGGTGATCTCCATTCATTAAATCAAATTTCCAGTAGCAATGACAATGACAATTTAAGCATGTTATTACTTTATTGATATTGAAATTGATGTTACCTGTTGGGTGATCTTTTGCAATGGAGCACTAAAATATCTGTCTCTCATATTATGAACAAGGGACTACCATCACAGCAGGCTGGTGTACAAACACTACTAATTTTTTGATTTGGAATTGGGCCGTTTGTGTATCTGGGATGTTCAGTGGGATAGGACTTGGAAAAGTCTTTGGGGAGATGCAGTGTATCAGTCATATGGACTGGAGATGCAGGGATGGCCAGTGAAAAATAGAAAAACTTCAGCACTCAAATAATGAATTCAAATAATACCTAGCACTTTCTTCCCATTCTAAATCCATGTCATCTTCATCAATACTCACTCCAAACATATCTTCTTCTGAAGTTTCATCATCTATTTCTGAAGTCCCTGATTGCACTAACTTCAAATTTATTTTGGTTCAAAAGATTGCAAAATAGACTTTGCAACCAAATTTAGCACATGAGCAAAGCACACACCCAGCCTTCTTTGCCTGCAAAATTTTTCACTTTGGTTGACTGGCCAATGATGTGAACCATTTTTTCTGAATTGCTGCCATTATCAGTCACAATGCCACAAACCTGGGTGTGCA